>JAYKAV010001110.1:1325533-1418640 GCA_035582835.1 Phoebastria nigripes
CTCAAGTTGCGCCAGGGGAGGTTTAGATTGGACATTAGGAAAAATTTCTTTACTGAAAGAGTGGTTAAGCATTGGAACAGGCTGCCCAGGGAAGTGGTGGAGTCACCATCCCTGCAAGTATTTAAAAGACGTGTAGATGAGGCGCTTAGGGACATGGTTTAGTGGGCATGGTGGTGTTGGGTTGACAGTTGGACTTGATGATCTTAGAGGTCTTTTCCAACCTTAATGATTCTATGATTCTATGTAGCCAATTCTGTCCCTAAATAAATTCCTCCTTAACCCACAACATGCCAGTTTGATATCTCAATGACAACTCTTGTCTGCTCTAGCAGAACTGCCAATCATCTCCTATCAAATTATTTTTAGGCCAGTACTTTGGAACGTGGATTTTAAAAACTCTACTTATTGCAAATGCCTGAGCATTCAGGTGCTTAGTTTCAAGCACACAGGATTTTTTTAAAAAGTCTATTTATTTATTTATTTTAATTTGGGAGGGTCAGTGATGTCATGTGATGCTGACACTCTCCCTGTAGCATTCAATATAACTTAGGAAAGTGTTCTTTTATCAGCTTCAAACTCGCTGTCTTTCCATGCCATTGAAAGTCTGTATACTGGTGACCAATAATAGCGTAAGAAGGAGCACCCATTTTCATTTTATTCCATGGGTACCTATGTGCTCCCTCAAAGTCTATAGAAAGATGCTGGATGACATCATTTGTGAATCTGTCCCTCCATCCCCCTGTGTGGATTATTTTCTATGTCTTTGATAATTTTGGACACCTACTTCTGCCTCTCCCCATCTCCATCTTTTGCCGTATCTCGCTACTGCTGGATGTAGACTTCCAGGTGAGGAAGTAATATTTTCTGTAATATTTTCTGCTCTCTTCCATGCTGTTGCTTTCCACTGGCTTGACTTTCAGCTATCAACCCAGGGAGGGAAGGTGATATGCCAGCAAGCTGCTTTCTTCAAGTTAATGGTCTCTGGGCATGTGCTTGCAGCATTCTCAAAGTGCTTCTGTCTTCTGGTTTATCTGTGGGACTTTAAAGAAAGGGCATTCAGTCATGATGCCTTTTGAAAGCAATTGAGCTACCAAACAGAGTAGCTTCTTTGCTTTTAACTTGCTGGGGAAACTGAAGTGACTTCCGGGAGGAGCCGTGTATAAATGTTCTTTCACTGCTATGTGTCTGTGTTAGCATCATCTCTCTTTCCCCTTAAATGCCCTGATTTGCATAATGTTACTCAGGTTTCTCCATTAGCTCTTTATATCCTGCACATCTTCCTCCTGGCCACCCAGCTCCGACTACTCTGTGATAGTTGTTCGAGATTTGTGCATTGCTAAGGGTTACTGCACTGTTGTCTTGCACCCAAGTGGCCAAGTGCTTCTGCTAGCTAACACCGTGCAAGGAGTGTGCCTCTGGGGAACTCTTTTAGAGAAAATTAAAGTGCTCCATGGCAACTATCAGTTCTTGCCAGAATTTTTACCTGTGATGGAACACAAAGCTGACAGCACTGTGGCTGTTGTGGGACTGTGGCTGCTGCCCACCAATCATCTCATGATACCCAATCAGCTTCCACGATAACTGATGGGAGCTTGTCTCATCTGACTTGATCCACCTAAAATTTAGCTCTCTGGTCTCAGCTGACCCATTGGGTTCTTTTGACAGCCAACAGAAAGCTTCCAGTGGTTTAGTCATCCTGTCTATCTTCAGCACCGAAATTAGATGTATATATAATTAAATATGCCAGGGTCTCTGTATAGTTGAGGCCAACTGGCACATAAGAGGACATGTGCCAACTCTCAAAAGCTCCAGAACAGAGTAGCTGCATCTAAACCATACCTAGGGCCAGTGTGGAGATTCAAGTCCCAGTGCCTGGGTACATGACTTGGATTTCCTTCATGGACTCCATGGAGCCCTGGAGTCCAGAAGGGCCTTGGTTGTTCTGGAGCTGTGCAGCTTGGCCTCTGTTTCAACACTAAGTCCCACCAGGGAAGAAGTGCTCCTCACCCTAGTTTTTATGGCATAGTTTTTCTGAGGACAACAGATCCCTGTAGCTCTCAGGCTAGAGGTTATTTTGGAGCTGACATATTATGCATGTTTCCTGTTGAAGCTGGCCCACTGCATGGAAGAGAATTCAAGACTCTTGGGTGAGGTAAAGGAAGCAGAAATAAGCCTGGTTGCACAGCCTTGTAAGATCACTCACTTGGCAGAGGAGTCCTGAGTTCCAGTCTTTTCTTTTAGGGATTATTCATGCTTTTTTTGTCAGTGGAGTATTCAGTGTAAAATGCATATACAAACCCATGGAGCAAGATCTGTAGTCCAGAAGCCACTACCTAGACATATGCACTAATCACTTTGCCAAGCATTGCAATGCCTAAGTCCCTTCTAGAGTCTAGTCTGCACTTTATACTATAAAAGGAGCCTTTTAGTTAGTGGATAAACAGAGCCATCCAGTCACAAAAGAAGATGCTTCAACAGAAGGACCCAACTTATAGGCCACATGACAGAAGAATATTTGGGTCCTGGGCAACTTCCCATGCCCACTGTCACAGCACCCAGCCCTTGTGGGCCTCTTGCTGCCACAAGTAAGGGCACGGTCCCCCTCCTGCGAAGGGTATGTCTCTGACAAGTCAACAGGAGATGGCCCCCAGCACAGTCAGCCTGACCACTGGAACTGTCAGTCCAGCAAACATCTACCCCAATAAGGTCATCGTATCCTATTAGAAGAGAATTTTTGGCTTCTTCTCGTGGTTCGTGAATACTAATCATTTGCTAATTGTCTGTCTCTTTGATGGAATGCCGGACTCTGCCAAGAGGCATTGCTCTAGGCACTGCTTTCTACTTAATATGAGAACTCAAGGCCAAGTCTGCTTCTGATAGATTCCCCATGGAAATTCATTGGCTTTAATGAGATTGTGTTGTTTGTGAATCAGGAAAGATTTTGGCATCAAAATCCTGATTGTATTGATTCATAAACTAATAACTATAAAGGACCATTATGCCATTCTAGGCATTAACAATTACTCAGGAAAGAAAATAAACTTCCTGGAAGTGATGATGTTGATCTGAATAGTCTTTGGAAAGATGTGCCAGTTAAAGAGAAATGGATTGGCATACAGTGTTTTCTGAACTGCTGCTCGTAAGAGGCTCTGGGCAAACAGACCAGCTTGCTTACCCTCAGCAGTGGAGCTGTGGCAAACTGGGGTTTAGCATGGACTTCTAGCATCCAGCTCAGAAGCAAGGAAAGCTGGCTTGCCCGGAGTTAGCAGCAGGGCTCACCAGTTCAGGCTTATCTATGCTGCAATCACACACAGTCTACCAGTTGTCAAAATGCTAAATTGCCTTTGCCTCACCATGCCATACCTGTGCCTTAACATCTCCATTCCCAGTTGCTTCCATTTGCCATGCATTGTTCCTTCTCCAAAATGCATTTCCTTCTCCCAGTTTTTCCTTTAAAACCAGAGGCAGTAGTTGCAAGAGTGTCTGTACATATGGCTTCACTTTTCTAGTCACTTATAGAACGGCTGATGGCTGATAACTTCCTTTTTCACATCTTAATTTAGGTGAGAAGCTCTTTGCTAGAGACAGTGACCTTTACTTCTCTGAAAATGCTATTCACAATTATGCCACTGTCTAAATAGCATCTGTGGTTATATTGAGGTGAACTGGGCACCTCGTAAATAATTCCACTAAATTCCATTACTGGTGAAACAAAGAATAGAGAGAAACTTATTTATGGGAGAGATTTTCAGTTTGAGACACTGCATCACTTATTCTCCTTCCTTCACCCACCCCACAGTAGGAGGAGAAATATGGCACTCAGAGAAAAGAAAACAAAAAAAAAGAAAGTGAGCTTTCCAAAAATATGATAGCTTCATTGTCACTCTAAATATTCAGGAATATGCATTTGGAAATTGGAGTATTTTGACAAATTAAGTTGTGCAAAAACAGATTTATCTAGAACAAGTGCATTTCATGTATTTTATCAGATATACAACACCAAACTCAGAACTTGCCTATTAGGGCAAAAAAATGCATCTAACGATACTCTGCAAAAGTCTGAAATGGTATTAATGAAGACAAATGAAACTCAAGGACAACTAATGTAGTTCTAAGCAAATGAAATGCTACTTATGCACATTTTTCAGTGGACTTAAAAGAAAAAAACATTAGAAACACAGGAATATATGATTTTATTGTTACTTTGAAACATGTATCATTAAAAGCAAGCACACTAGCTAAGAAAATGAGTGGTCTTTGAAGTTATCAAAAAGACTTATGCTAAAGATAAAGACTTATCTGCAGTTGTAGGAGTTAATTTACTTCTTGCTTACCATTTTTCAGTAGTTTAATTTCAGCTGTTCCTTCACAAAACACAGTGTAGATTTTACCCACCTCCATTTCAAATGCTTCAGGGAGTGAATTAATTTCCAGGACTGTGCAGATCATTCTGAATCTTTCTGTGAGTGATAGTAGTAGTTAGCAAGAACTGGTTTTATTTTTTATTATTATTACATTGTTAAGGTAAGCATACCTGCCATTCAGAAACTAAGTGCCAACCAGTTTGCTTAATGACTAATGGCTAATGGTTGACTGCAACCTAAAGACTTCATGGACAAAATGCACAGTTGCAACAGCTGCTTTGTGCATGACTTTTTCTTTAGTTATGTCTCCCCTTTGGAGATCAACTCTGATTTTTCAGGATCAGAACCTCTGTYGTGTCAGAATGCAATTGATATCTACTTACGGTTATGGATTGTCTGGGGGGAAAAAAACCCCTCTATGCAGTCACCTACAGCTATTAATACAATTCTGCTGGCTTGGGGAAAATAGATGACTTTGCATGCAGTAGATTTGCAGCCAGGACACCACTATGAGCAGAACCCAGGAGCTTTTGGATGAATCAAGATGGTCACAAGCTGGAGTACTTAACCTGTGAGAAGAGGCTTGCTCAGCCTGCGGAAAAGGAGGCATCAGGAGGATCTAATAGCAGCTTTCCAGTGCTTAAAGGAAGGTCATCGAGGTCATCGATAAGACAGAGCTAGACTCTTCAAGTGATTCATGGTGGAAGCCCAAGAGACAACAGGGATAGGTTGAAACCAGAGAAGTTCGGACAAGGTATAACAAAAAACTCTTCCATAAGGACAGCAGAGCAGGGGAGCAGGTTGCCCAGCAAGCCTGTGCAGCCTCCTCCTGGAGGTTTTCAAGAACATGCCGGATAAAGCCCTGAGCAACTCAACCTAACCTTGTAGACGACCCTGCTTTAAGCAGGAGATTAGTCTAGATGACCTGCAGAGGGCTCATCCAACCTGAATTTTCCTCTGATCCTATGACCCTATGAATGGGGGTTCCTGGGTACCTTCTATCTGAGAAGGCTCGGCCTGTAGCTCAATTTAGCATCACACTCATAGGTCCTTCTCCCTTCTTCCTCCCAAATTATCCTCCCTGCTCAAGGGAAGTACTTCAAGGACAGAAGTGTACCTGGCTATGAACTTTAGGACTGAATGATCTATCCATCTCTGCACAACGGAGGCTTCTAGAGCTTCATCTAAACAGGAGCCACATCCCCACTGTAGTTTATCAGTGRCCTTGAACCACACAGGTTCCAGCTCTGAAGCAACCTATAGGAGTGTACACCAAGACATTAGGATACATGCAAGTGTACACTCACTGTGTGCTTGGGTCCTGCTCTTCTGTGCTTGGCACAGTTGCCTTTAGGTATCCTACCAGCCGTTGTGGAGAGGGCATCTGACCGCAGACCAGGATGTCCAGGGTCCTTCCTACAAGAGCCCCCATATCACTTGTGGGGATTTCTGTGGAGGCTGAATTCAAGCTTGATGAAATTTGCAGTGATTTAAAAAATCCTATTTGAGCATTCCATATAAGCTCCATGAGTATAAAGCCCTCTGCAATTCTTACACACTTGTTTTTATTTTGACTCTTATCTGTCTCATTTAGGGAAATAGGGAGAAAATACAGGGAAGTGTAAGAGTCCCAGAAACCATGTGAATGTGGTGAACAAACGTGTCAAGGAACTGTGGAAGGACATCATACCAACTTCGTCATCAGCTCCCCACGTTCAAGTAAGTCCGGTTCAACTGGGTACCCAGGGATCTCCATCATCTTTCTGGGAATCTGGATCCACCTCTAGATTCAGCAACTTCAGTCAGCAACCTTCAGAACTGAGTCTAGAGCTGGAGAAGACCCTGCCAAATGAAATAAAAATCTAAAAGCTAGCTTATCATTCTGGAATTGCTTCAAACTGTGTTTCTTTTGGGTTCAAATGCCAGACTAATTCTCTTCCTGAAAGGCTACTTCTGGATCCAGGAGACCTAAATGCCACTGGGGTTTCTGCATGAAGATTTTTATCCACCATTGAAACCGATGGTCATCTGGGACTTCATTATGCTGCTGACCACAGCCTTTGGAAAGGCAATGCATCTCCACAGGTCCATTTCTGCTGCTGTCCATTGATAACTGCAGGAAACTGTTATTGATGGAGTGTGCAGGATACATAGCTGAATTGTTCTGATTCTGTCCAATATAGAAGAATGTTCTCCATATACACAAGTTAATTTACGACATAGGCACAGGAGTGGCTAGTTGGTGTTGAACTTAGAGAAAGTATTATGCTATCTCTGAACTTGCAAAATGACTGCTATTTTCTTCTAATATATACAGACTGATTATAACAATTGTTAGCAGATTTATAGTTTTCTATACTTCATAAAGAAAAGAACAAAATAAAAAGCGGTCAGGAGGACAAAATTGCATCTGGAGATATAGGCAAGCATTATGTTACTTTTCTAGGGGACTCCCAGCACTTACTTTCTTAAATAGCAGTTAAAATGTCTCTCTCAAACAGTTTCCTTATAAATGCACATACTCCAAAGGTCAAGCCAGAGCCATTGCGAAATAGGCTTTAAGAGAAGCATAAAACTCCTGTCTGACACAGAGTCAGTGGCAATTGAAAAAGCAAAGACTGGGAGGGTTAAAGGCTAATTACTAGAAGAAATCTGGCCTGCCGGCCTAAGGTCTTTTGAGTGGGAGCACAGTCAAATGGGAGTTGTGGGATTAATTGGGTGAAAGACATTGTCACCTTGACATTCATGAAAGTACTTGGGAAGAGCGCTGTTTGCTGATATACTGCGGACAGTTCATTTGAACCGTGGAGGTAAGATATCTCTTTTTCACAAAGACTTCCCCTTTGCTTTTTAATTGGTGTCAAACACGAAAATTAAAATCTCCGGTGTGAGAAGCCCTTGCACATATTTTCTAAAGTTTGTAAATGTCTCTTCCTGTTCCCACCATAATAATGAAATGTAAATGTATATCCCAAGGACAAAATTTTCAAGCCCTTGGCTTAACAAAATGAAGAGCGCAAAACTTGCAAGCTGTAAGTCCCTTTGGAGCTCTTTGTGCTAGTAGGAACATAACGAGCAGTTCTTTGTGCTTCTGATAAATAACTCCGACATCCACTGATCAGCAACATGACCTCAAGCCAGGCAATTCAGCTCTCTACTTCACTTTATCCAGTAATTGTGATACCATGCAATAGGTATCTTATGGTCAAGGATGACAGTGCTCTGCCTACAGGGGAATCAGGTAAAGTCCTATGCATAATAAATACTGTTTGCTGCAAGATTTCACTGCAGTCATATTATATCAATGCACAAAATTGTCCTTTCCTTCTGCTCCATCATTTAGTCAGGACAATTCTTCTGCCCCATGGCATCAGATAACTGTTCATAAAAGTTTACACTTCCCTTCTGGTTGTTTTTGCAGTCAAGAGGTCAAAATACTTCCCGAGCAATTTGTATTCAGCCTTCAGGGTACTTTTGAAGCACTGGATAGGAGATGCTTGGGCAGTTTTGTGAACTGGAAGTATAAATTATCACAGCTGATCCTTCCTTATTAATGCTTCAAAAGACCTCAAATCTTCTAATAAAGGACAGTGCAGGTCTTTCTCGTTGATCAGCTTGTCTTTTTTTCACCTCAGCATCACACTGTAGTAGAAAATAAAGGTGATTTCAAGAGAAATTCCCCAGATCACAAAACTGCTCCCTGTCCAGCACACAAGCCTCACCCCTGTGCAGCAGCATGATAAGCATGATAGCCTGGTAAACCTTCAGCCAAGAGAGCACAGATCCACTCTGGCTCAGCACACTTCATACAGCTGTCAGAGACTGCACCAGGTTTCTGTGTGATATGATAACCCAGTAATTCCAGCAGAATCACACCAAATGCTTCCAAGGTGACAAAAAATTTGCACAACTGGAAATTCAGTTTGGCCGCACATTATGGAAGGACTGTTTGACACAGTCTCCCCAAAACTGGCCACAGCAGTTCCCTGACTCCAGAATGGAAGAAATGATGCTCCAGTCTCCTTTTCAAGCTACTTAAAGACATAGAGATAAAAAGTGCTTTAGAAGAGATAATCATCCTCCAAATCCTTAATTAAGTTATGATTCTAGCAAAAGGGACTGGTCATTTTTAAGAGAGATTTAATTACCTTGCAGTGTTCACATCTGTTAAACCTCCAGTATGAAATATTCACTCTGTTGAAGCTAACCAGTGTTTCACTGCCGATGGATGTGGGACCAGGATTTCAGGCATAGAATACCAATGGCAAGTTTTGTGGTTGGATAAGTGAGAAATAAGCAAAGATCCTTTACTTTCTCTTGAATTCAGAAGGGAGTATACATCCGATATTGCATTTTAGTAAAAGCAAGTGCCTAAGTGAGCATTTCAAACAAGGTGACTTTTACCTTAACAGAAGAAGGGAAGGAGCAAAACTATAACTGAGTAAGAATCTTTCTGTCAGTTCAAAATCTTCAGGAAGTGGAACGTGTCCAGTGTATGCTGCTCTAAGAGTGTTTTCACTATTTCCCACACAGAGGAAACAAGTAAGTTTAAAACAGGAATGAATTCTCAGATTGACAATTTAAATTGAAGTTTGGGGTTGCAGTTCAAGCTCAAAGAAACACTTTCTTGGGCCAGAGATTCACCCCCATGAAAAGTCCTACTCAGTTGCAGCCTATAAATCTAACTTACTGTAGCAGCTCTATTGAAAATGAGCTGTCACAAGGTGACAAGACAAAGCAAGAGTGATTTTTGATGCACCAAAAATCAAGGATGCACAAAAGCCAGCACCAAAAATCAGGGATGGACAAAAGCCACTTAGGCTAAGAGATAATGTTATAACAACAAATGTATGCAAATTGTGCGTAGATATATTTAGTTAGAAAGGAAAAGCAAGTTTCTGCTATCAAAGGAGTAAGTTTGTTTAACAGCCTCCTAAGTATGAAAAATGGGAATAAACTTAAGACGGAGTTTGTTCAAGGTATAAATGGGATCAGGGGCAGCTTCAGGTACACACAAAGTATGCAGCTGCTAACATGGCTACTAGAGTGATTAGAGCAGCAAAAAAAAAAAAGGAGTAGATTCCCCAGACATCACTATTTCAGAGCGGATTAGGGAGTCAAGCCTATGCAAACCTTCCAACCTTGCTACAAAAGAGCCTCATGCCATTGACATGGTGCATTGCCTCCGTGACCCATCCTGTCCCCACTGCCAGGGTGGGAGAGGGTGTGCCAATGCTGCCTCAGCATGAGGGAAGCAGGGTTGGACCATGGGCTGGAGGTATTCCCACAGCCATGGGCCTTGATCTTGAACATGGTGTTGAGTAGACATGGTGCCAGCTAGCAGTGCTGGGAGGACATGTCTAGGGAAAGAGAGGGCACATGCCACCTGTGTCCTAAGTGCTCAGTGTTACAGAGCAACTATCAAAGTAAAAGCTGCCTACACTAATGAGAAATGGGGACTGCCTGTGGTGGTATCCAGTTTTGTATTTGGTTTTCAGTCCACATTCCTGACGTCAGTCCTCATCAAGTCTGTTCTGCCCCAACCTCCTGCATTATGAAAACTGGTTTACATATCCAAACAAACGGCCCTCGAAGGGGAAATTCAGGCTGACAAAACCTAACTCATGCTTATCCTTTTTAGAGCTATCTTTACATTAAAGAAAAGATTAACAAATAAAACTGAGGAGATAAAGAAAGAAATGTCATGGAAGCACTGGGATTTTTGAGAAACTATTCAATCATCCATGTACATTCGTGAAGATGGGGTTTGGGGGAGGGAGATTTCCCAGTTGACACGTTTCTCCACTTGTGAACATGTTGAAAGATCACTCATATGTTTTCAATGAAGTCACTGACAGTCAAGAATGCTGGAGGCAACAGCTGTTGGAGATTGATTTACCCCAAGGCTATTTAATCTCTCAGCCTCTCATAAGGATGCTTGCTAGGGGGAAGGTAAAGAAGCACAACTAAAAATTGTATTGCTTTCAGCAGCTGTTGTTATTCCTGAAAGCCAAGAACGGGTCAAAAAAACGTGATGAAAGTCTTGGATTGTTATCAGCTATAGGGGTGGCCAAAGCTTACTGCTTCCCTTGGGAGTAGAGTTTCCTTTGTGGAATGAAATACAGTAAAACTACTAACTCCAAGAGGGCTTAGTTGCCTGGGAGTTACCGTGAAGTGTATATGCGCCTTGGAATTTCCAGAATTATAAGTATATTATGTCAGTCTGGAGTGATACAGGTTGTGAAAGCCTGCCCTTGTGTTCAGTAACAGGAGCTGGGACAACCGGGCAGCAAGAAAAGATAACACAAAACATTCATTAAAATGGTGGAAAAAAATGACTGAAAAGCAGAGTGCAGCTGCTGTATGTGTCAGTTACTATTTCTGAATGCTCTCCCTCTGTGAAACTCTGGATTCTTATTAAATCACTTTGCCCAGCCATGCATTAGACCCCTACACTGTAAGACATTTGCCTGCCTAGTTGAAAATGCAACACATGCATCTCCCAGCAGAGCTTCTTTTGGTAACCATGCATTTTCCACAGTTTGCTAGCAGAACTTTTGAGAGAGGAAAATTAACATGGACTGCATTTTCAATGGGGAAGGAAATAGATGAACATCTTTGGTTCACTGGGGACTTAATTGCTGTGAATAGATAGGATGCCTTGTGGCTTCTCAGAGTGCATCGTTGGGCATGAAGCTTATGTCTGTTCCCTCTAGCAATGCAAGCTGTTTGAGACAGTGCTCCATCCTGGGCATTAGCTGTCTAAGGCCTGACACCTCATTCATACCTTCCAAATCCTTCCAGTGGATCACTCAGTATGTATCTACACTAGGGCTTTATTTTGCRTTAAGAATACACTTTTGAAGCAAATCTCCCGTTACCCCCACTTATTGTGCTTTGGTTCCCATCATGAATCTGTCTTGGAGACCATGAGCCAGATTCCTGTCAGATGAAACTGATGGGGAAAGTGTGCTTTAGGAGCATACCTCATTGCACTGCACCACAAAGGGCTCTGCAAGATCAGACTAGAGCTAGTTCAGAGTAGAATAACCCTGAAATGTGAATAGTATGAACATTAGGTCCTTAGTACTAGCTTTTTCATTATGCATATTCAGTCCTACCAGTCCACAAACCTTGTTGATACCCACATAGCCATATAAATCCACCAGTTAATTAAAAGCCACTTCATAAAGAAAAAAAAGAGGGGGAAAAAAAAAGCAGAAAAAAAGAAGATGAAAAGAAAAAACAATGAAAAACATCAGGTAGTGGGAGAATGGATCTATGGATCTGAAAGTCACAGTTGCCCTGAAAATTACTATGAACAGATGAGTATTGTTCATGCCATTGCTATCTCTTAACGTTAGAAGACTTCTCGTGAGCAACACACAAGGCAGCAAAGACGGAAGAATTCAAAGATGGCAATCTTTGGTTAGCATGGACCTAAAATTGCTTTAAGTATCCTTCAGATACTGAAAAAATGGCAAAGCCATAGAAAAGATTATAATGCTGAAAAACAGGTAATGTGCTCTTGAAGAGTATCTACAACATACTCTATGGATGTGGTCTACCTGGACTTCAGTAAAGCCTTTGACRCTGTCTCCCACAGCATTCTCCTAGAGAAGCTGGCAACTCACGGCTTAGACAGGTGTACTCTGCGCTGGGTAAGAAACTGGCTGGGCGGCCGGGCCCAGAGAGTTGTGGTGAATGGAGCGAAGTCCACTTGGCGGCCGGTCACGAGCGGTGTCCCCCCGGTTTTGGGGCCGGTCCTGTTCAATATCTTTATCAATGATCTGGATGAGGGGATTGAGTGCTCCCTCAGTAAGTTTGCAGACGACACCAAGTTGGGCGGGAGTGTCGATCTGCTCGAGGGTAGGAAGGCTCTGCAGAGGGATCTGGACAGGCTGGATCGATGGGCTGAGGCCAACTGTGTGAGGTTAACAAGGCCAAGTGCCGGGTCCTGCACTTGGGTCACAACAACCCCATGCAACGCTACAGGCTGGGGGAAGAGTGGCTGGAAAGCTGCCTGGTGGAAAAGGACCTGGGGGTGCTGGTCGACAGCCAGCTGAATATGAGCCGGCAGTGTGCCCAGGTGGCCAAGAAGGCCAACGGCACCCTGGCCTGTATCAGAAATAGTGTGGCCAGCAGGAGTAGGGAGGCGATCGTGGCCCTGTACTCGGCACTGGTGAGGCCCCACCTCGACTACTGTGTTCAGTTTTGGGCCCCTCACTACAAGAAGGACATTGAGGTGCTGGAGCGTGTCCAGAGGAGGGCAACGAAGCTGGTGAAGGGTCTGGAGAACAAGTCTTATGAGGAGCGGCTGAGGGAACTGGGACTGTTTAGYCTGGAGAAAAGGAGGCTGAGGGGAGACCTYATCRCBCYCTACAACTACCTGAAAGGAGGTTGTAGCGAGGTGGGTGTTGGTCTCTTCTCCCAAGTAACAAGCGATAGGACAAAAGGAAATGGCCTCAAGTTGCACCAAGGAAGGTTTAGATTGGATATTAGGAAAAATTTCTCTACTGAAAGAGTGGTCAAGCATTGGAACAGGCTGCCCAGGGAAGTGGTTGAATTATCATCCCTGGAGGTATTTAAAAGACGTGCAGATGAGGCGCTTAGGGACATGGTTTAGTGGGCATGGAGGTGTTGKGTTGATGGTTGGACTCGATGATCTTAGAGGTCTTTTCCAACCTTAAAAAAAAACAAAACAAAACAAAACAAAAAAACCCACAAAAAACCAAAAAAACCCCACGTTATTTGCTCCTGTGGCAGCAGTTAATCATACAGTGTATGTAGCCACACCACTCTAGCACAGGACTGTATAGGAACTGCTCATCACAGGGCCTTGGGATTATTACTTAGTCCTGTGAACTTGATGCATAACTGAAGTTTATCCAACCTAGTCAAAACTTTTGGCTCTGAGAAAACTAGTAAAGGACCTTTTTTGGTGAGTGGTTTGGGACTTCTGGGGGGTTGACCCTGGTTGGACGCCAGGTGCCCACCAAAGCCCCTCTATYATTCCCCTCCTCAGCTGGGCAGGGGAGAGAAAGTATAATGAAAGGCTCATGGGTCGAGATAAGGACAGGGAGAGATCATTCACTAATTACCGTCACGGGCAAAACAGACTTGACTTAGGGAAAAAAAAAAAATTTAATTTATTACCAATCAATCAAAACTGAGTAGGATAATGAGAAATAAAACCAGATCTTAAAAMCACCTTCCCCCTACCCCTCCCTTCTTCCCGGGTTTAACTTTATTCCCAAATTCTCTGCCTCCTCCCCTGCCGAGCRGCACAGAGGGAYGGGGAATGGGGGTTGCGGTCAGTTCATCACACGTCTCTGCCGCTCCTTCCTCCTTAGGGGGAGGACTCCTCACTCTCTTCCCCTGCTCCAGCGTGGGGTCACTCCCATGGGAGACAGTCCTCCATGAACTTCTCCAATGTGAGTCCTTCCCATGGGCTGCAGTTCTTCATGAACTGCTCCMACATGGGTCCTTTCCACAGGGTGCAGTCCTTCAGGARCAGACTGCTCCAGCATGGGTCCCCCACGGGGTCACAAGTACTGCCAGCAAACCTGCTCCAACGTGGGCTCATCTCTCCATGGGGCCACAGGTCCTGCCAGGAGCCTGCTCCAGTGTGGGCTTCCCACGGGGTCACAGCCTCCTTCGGGCACATCCACCTGCTCCGGCGTGGGGTCCTCCACRGGCTGCAGGTGGATGTCTGCTCCACCGTTAACCGCCATGGGCTGCAGGGGGACAGCCTGCCTCACCATGGTCTTCACCATGGGCTGCAGGGGAATCTCTGCTCYGGCACCTGGAGCACCTCCTCCCCCTCCTTCTTCACTGACCTTGGTGTCTGCAGAGTTGTTTTTCTTGCATATTATCACTCCTCTCTTCGGCTGCAGTTGCACACATTTTTTTCCCCCTTCTTAAATACGTTATCAGCGAGGCGCTACCACCATCACTGATGGGCTCGGCCTTGGCCAGCGGCGGGTCCGTCTTGGAGCTGGCTGGCATTGGCACTATCGGACATAGGGGAAGCTTCTAGCAGCTTCTCACAGAAGCCACCCCTGCAGCCCCCCCCACTACCAAAACCTTGCCACGCAAACCCAATACAGGACTACAGGGAAGAAATCATCAAATTTCTGAGAATTCCTGTCCCACAAGTACTTAAAAAAACAGAAAAGTAATCTTTCTTGTGGCTTTTCAGCAGTTCTCCCTCTGGGACAAAGTGGAAATGGGAAAAAGGAGAAATGCAGAAATTAAGAAAAATGAATTATGGACTGTGTCCAACAGAATCCAGTAACAGTTTTTCTGCTGATTACACCAAACATTGGATCAGGCAGTTTTGGTACAGTAGTCTTCAGAACATTTGATAGCTTCACAGTGGTCTGACTAGATAGATATCCAATTCCCTTTCTAATCCATTTGCCACCAAGCTGACAGGCATTTTACGCTAGTGATGGAATATGCAAGTCCTGCAGCATCATGTCCTTCCCAAACAAGAAGTATCATGCAAAGATTATTTGATTTTCTAACTGCAATCTTAAAAAATTTAAAAAAAAMCCACTAAAGGTCTTGAGCTAGAGAATAGATGGTAACAGTACTCTGTGGAAAAACAGAATAATGAAAATATTTGGCACTTGCATGATTTTTACCCTATGGCACTCTAACGACCTATGCTTGTACTTACCAAAACTTCCACTGAAGTGCAACCACTTCTCGTCCATGGATAACCCTTGTCCTCAGAGGACCACTGGCACAGATCTCTGTGCTCTTCTTTGCAGTAACATTAGGCACAAAGCGAGGCTTGCAAGGATGTGACTAAAGCTCCTGCTAATCTCACTAGCTGTAGATCACAGCCTTTTCATGGGGCTGTTCCCCTACAACTGAAAGATAAGGGATTTGTTCAATTCCAGCTCCAACATTTATAAAAGTATGATCCAGCCAAAATCCATCCTTGCAGGTCTTCAGGATAGTTTTCTTTTCCCTGTATATTTGAACCTATCTTTCAGCATCTTCTCTTCCAGACACCTGAAGAGGCCCTGATGCAGCTGGTTCCCCTGTCATCTTGCAACAGCAAGAAAGTGGTTATGTTTTTTCAACCACCAGACAAATAGACTTCTACACTTTACTGGAAAAGAGTTTTCCCTTTTTTTTTTTTTTTTAACCCAAATTTGTCATTTCTATTTGTTCAGGGAGGCATTTATATTCCTCCTGCAGATACATCCTAGAAATGCTCTGCAACATTAAGTATTCACAGACAAACCTTGCTTCRGGAAAGCTTTTGTGTTGACAGATAATGAAGTACCAGCACCGGTACTGAAGGTATGAAGATGCTGTCATCTAAGCTTGTTCCATAGCACAATCTGAGTTCATATTCACCTCACATACATGCTGTTTCAAAAGAAGCCTGCTCAAGCAGAGTATCCAGAGGAGGAAAGCAGAAGCTCTCACACTCCCTCAGCCTGGAGMCAGCTGTGCCAATGCAACCTGGGTGCAGACTGGGTACAGCCATGGCCATCCTGGCTGAGTCCTTCATTCCCACATYACGTCAGTCTTTGCAAGCAGCGTCACGTGTTCAATACAGGGCAGAGAAGTGGACTGGGATCTTTCCTACAAAGGCTCAGTGTAGAGGGAAGGAAGTCAGTATAGGAGCTGTAGGCAGCAGAGTCACTGGCCTCTTGTTGCTGTTGTAATGACACATGCAGCTCAGGTCAAAGAGCTAGTACAAATGACAGTGCACAGCAGATGTAGACTTAGCAAGGGACCCATTTGTATTATGAAATATTTTAGTGTGTGTGTTCTCTGGTAAGTTATAGTAATAGCTGATGCCATTATAAATGTGTGAGTTCAAGATGTTACAAACCAGATAAAGAACATACTTCTCAGTCCTATCTGTTTCTTTCCTTAGACCTATTTCATAAAGCTTGGTTCTATAATAAAACTGCCTCTATCAGTGCTAGAACATGTGGAAAAATATAACTCAATTTCATGCAGAGAGTCAGGATCAAGACATAATCTGGCAGGTCTCTGGTCATTTTAAAGCCTTCCCATATACAATCACCCTTCTACTGTAGATGGAAATCTTGGGGGCAAGAGACAGTTGCTTCTGTCGTGTTCTCAGGTGTGAAAATCAGTAGGGGAATGTGAAAGGYTTAGAACATACCATCCCAGAGCAATAAGTCTCAACTTGCAAAGGAGACTCTAGTTAGGCAATGACAAATTCCTTCCTCTCATTAGAGASAAGTTCCTCAGCATCAGAAGCCTTCCCTGGAATGTGTCTTTGAGCTCCAAGGTCATTCTAACGATGGAAAAAAAAGATCTTGATGGTCTAAAGCAAAAGCCTGTGAAGCAACTTTCTCAGACCTCACAAGCCACATGTGAAGGAATGAGCAGCAGCCTGTCTGGAGACCTTGCGAAGCTGTGAGCTGTGTTCCTGCAGTGCATGGAGAGGTCAGCTCCTGGGGCAAAGCACAGAGAGGCAGATAAGAAATCACCTACATCAGCTGCCGTCTCAAAATCGGTATCAGTGCAAAACAGTGTTTTCTGCAAAACAGTGTTTTCCACAAAACAGGCCAAAAAGAAAGGAGAAACTTTTGTGGCCCTTTCCAGTGGTGGGGATGCATTGGGTGATGGCAGAAAGTGAGGAAGCGGATGCAGTTCCCAGACTCTGTGGTACAGCACRTTCCTGCAGTCTCTAAGGAATAATAGATAAGATAAACACGAGATAAACACGACAAATGAGGAAAAATACAGAAAGGGTAAAAATAAACATTTTGATTCACCCAGCCTCATTACCCATGAATGAGAGGAACATGGAAACTCAAAGAATAACACTAAAAATGGCTTTCATCAATCTGTCCCTCCACATCCAGAGACAATGAGCAACTCAGAGCTGCCAGGTACCACTATAACAAAAAACAGGGGAACAGATAGGAGGGAGGATTAGTCTTGGCCTTGAAGTAGAACATCATCCCCACAGAAAAAAGATKAAAGTAATCAAGGATTCATAGGAAACATTGAAGAGACTCTCGGAACCTTAACTAGTTTTATCCTCAAGGCCAAGGAATACAATTCAGCTGAATTTAGGAAAATTGTCTTTTCTTATTTGCATGTAAGTGCCTAATTAATTGCCTATTACAAAAGTTTTACACTTGCTTCTAACACCAGAAGGTTTTGCTTTCCATTGTCAATGGCTGAACATCAGACTAGACRACTTGAACGTTTCAGGGCAAACCTAAGTTCTGAAATGTTCCCCTCGTCTCCTGGGATGTCTTGGTCATAAGGGGAAAATCCCAAATCTCCCAACTTCCATATTAGCAGATCCCTTTTTAATGAGTGAAACATTTTGCTGCTGAAAACAAAAAGCCACAGTAAATACATGTATAAGCAGAAAATGGAAATGTAAACAGGTGCATGTTAATTTATATAGTGTTACCTTATTTTAGTAAGCACTAGTCCCAAACTGACACCAAAGCCCTTTAAAAACAATCAATCGGGTTATTGTGTGAAGTTGAATGTGGAGGTATTCCTCCAAAATACTTCTTCATAAAAATGTCTTGAAGGAGAGCTGAGTTACAGAAGTGTGTGTTTGTGTGTACGTGTGTCTGCACACATGATTTCAGACTGGAGGAAGTGGGGAATGCGCTGTCACACAGGGGAATTTCTGTGACCCAGATTATTGCAAACGGGGTGAAAAATGATAAAAATTAGTATGATGCCTGGTCCTATTTCTCAATTCCTCATGGAGCCTGGAGGCACAAACTATTCAGCAGCTGGGCTGGGAAGGAAAATTCCCCCTCCATGAAACATTATAGCACAGTTGAGCACATTTATGGTTGCACAAAACTTTTCATGGCATCAGCTATTTTCTTTTGGGAAAGACAAAATACTTGAAAGCACAGCCCTGTTCTGCTGCTGCAATTTTCTAAAGAAATTTTCTCTTTTGCCCGAAAGAATAGCCAGTCATGAATATGCATGTATATGCAGGCACTGGGCAAGCTAGGAGAACGGAGTGCCTTTCCCAGGGAGCCTGCCTGCAGGATGTCCTGGAGGGGCTGGCCCCTTCCAGTGCCCATCAGCTTAGCCTCCCACTGGGTCTCGGCACAAACTAATGGCCTGTCGGAGGTGATCTGAACAAATGTACCTAAGCACAGTGCAAGAGAACATTGCCCTAAAGAATCAATTTTAACGCTGTTTTAAATTTCTCCTTACCCTCTGTCAGGAAAATCACAATGAGACAGCTGGATAAAAAGAGACAAAATGCAGGAAGTATTTTGTGTTTTAATATCTGGAGACCAGAAGTGAGGGCTGGTTTTTTTGATTGCTGTCATTTCTTTATCACCTCTGAAATTATGTTATCTATGTGGGATGTGGTGAAGAAATACATTTATTTGTGTTTCACCTTTCCTTATCTTGAGTTCAGCATGATTTCAGAGTTGCTGGATAACAAGAAGGCAGTCCTCTTCCAGGCCTGTATTGACTCTATAAGCAGGAGGACTATAAATGCTTCAGCTCCTTGCATGTTCTCCAGAGAATCAAAAGAATAATCAGGAGCATTGCGTGAGTGAGGAAAAGCAGGTATCACGGAGGTCAGAAGAGGAAGAAACACCTTTCCAAGATGATGTTAACTCTGGGGGATCTCTGGTTTGCACCATCTTAGGAAGAATGCCTGAAAATTGGTGGCCCACAGGACGTTTGTCATGCTCTTTCTTATCTTAAAGGGCCTGGGTTGGGAGTTGCTAGTTTATAGGATTTGTCTTTCTACCATAGTGTCATCCCAGCTCAAAAACATTGATTTGTGAAGCCACAACATAACACCCTGAAGCACGGAGTGGTTTATAAGTTTTAGGATGGTGAATTGGTGAGAAGGAGAGATTTTCAACAATTTTTTTACACAGTGCCTGATTTTGGTTGCACAGCTCAAGACATTAATTTCTAGAGTGGTAATAAAAGTTGCAGGTACTCAGCATTTCTAGAAAATAGGTCCCGATATGTCCCATCATGTTCTTTCAAATTTTAGAAGCTGTTTTCAAGCCTACATTTTTAGAACAGCTTCTTGAACTGGCCTCCACTTTCGACCAGCGACACCTTAACTCTTGTTCTATCTTATCAACAAAGTCRTTTGTGTAGAAATAAACTCCAGAGGCCATGTTCTGAGATTTCCAGCCTGAAAGTGAGCCAATCCATTGACGTCAGTTGGTCAAAGGAAATTTTATCTGCATCTGCACATGAACAAGACAACAGATACCTCTTCCCTAGCCTACAGGATTTACAAGATGTGGGATGGGACCTTACAAGACTGTCCAGTTCTGCTTTTTTATATTCAGCATATATTTTCTCAAAGTGGAATCCAGACAATCAGAAAAAGTGCAGCCATCATCCTCTCAGGAATAAGTAAATCTGAGATACCAGGAAAAGAGTTCATCTTATTTTCTTCAGAAGGAATGCTTCAAGATACTAACTGATAGATATCATCTTCCTGTCTGAAACCAACTGTCATGTTCATTACCAGCCTCTGCGTGGGTAGAGAAAAGTATTGGAACAGTCAGAATGTTAAAAACGCAGCAAAACAGAGAACTTAGCCTGCTTGACAAGTTGGGCAAGTGACCACCTTGAGAAAGGTCTCTACCCTTGAGAAAAGACAAGCTCTACCTAGAAATGAACCCTTTTTGTGAGCACAAGGATCACACAGCCAGGTTGCCTTTCCATCTTGCAATAGTATTAGGAGTTAACCAGTGTCGTGCTTTTTTTTTGCTAGGTATAACATTGTAATTTAGTGGACTAAGAGTTTGAAGTCACAGTGCTTGACTCTTCACATGTTGTGTGACTTTCAATATGCTAACACTTCAATTCCCACTTCTTAGCCTTGAAAGGTATTTGGTATAATACACTGAAATGGTTAGATGGCTATTCTGGGCTTTGGAAGACATTTAGGTGGTTGAATTAACCTGGCTTTCAGCAGTGTAGATCTGCTGAAGAGACATAATTTTTTGATAGTGTGCAGGGAAGAGAATGAAGATGTCAGACTCAAGGCCAAGATCTACCAATTCAAACTCTTTGTTCAAGAGGTCTCTCTTTTTTTTTTTTTTTTAATTTTTGTTCAGTTGCAAAGAACATTATAGCTATAGTTACTACTCAGATCTCAGAGCTTACCAGATCCATTTCGAAGAGCCTGTCATGACTGAATGCAAGTGGGACCCTCTCCTTTGACAATCTGGCTTTGATTTGAATGCTATCCAAGCACATGAATTTAGACTACATTTTTGAAACATCTAACCTCCAGCCACAGTATCTTTAGTGATGATCTTCCTCAGTAATGTTTTTGACACTATTATTTACAGTGTTGTAAAACTGATGTGTAAGAAATACTGAAAAAGTTTTGGCATTTCTTCCAAATAAGCAGCTTCAGAGATGCGAAAAGCAGGCTTCATCAGACTAGATGTGAGTCTTTACAGTGTAAGCATCTATATCTATGTTCATTGCCTAAGCAGCTTTTAGTCAGTGGTGAGTTACTCAGTCTAAGTTAGGGTATGCTTTCATAGTAAAATACACTCTCACATCTGGTCCAGTGAATCACATCCTAAATGCAATTGGCTTTATTGTCTAGATTTCTACCAATTTTCAGAGGAGCTTAGACACCTCACCCACACACATTGTGCATTATAGACATCTAAAATTAGCAGATATAAATCCCACCTTAGGATCTCACTTTCATTAAAACACCAAAGAAAGGACACTTTCTATATCAATCTTTTGCTATACTCAAGGGTAAAGCTTGTCATTTGGATTCTTGTTATTAAAAGCTAAAATGTAAATTTCCATCATTCCTTGCAATTGAGTACACTTAACCCAGTCCCAACACCATTGTATCCCATACTTTTTCCCTCTTCCTCTTCATGTTGTTGGTTGCAGCTTTAAGAGGAAAGCTGGTCCTTCCCCAAAGAGATATTTTTTCAGTACTACAAATTCAGCTGGGATTAACCTAAGTTCTTCAGAGTTTCTCAGAGATGCTCATGCAATTGATGGTTCTCTTTCTTCTTTTCCCTTTCTACAGAAGTTGGCACTGCTTTATCTCACATACCCACAGGAAGGGAAGCAAGGGAAAAAGCTCCCCAACACTGTGATGAGTTCCCCCCTTCAAAGAATACTAATCTCAATATCACACTTTGATCCTCACAGCGAGCCAGAAACGTTTCAGAAATATCTCTTTATTCAAATATTTAAGAACTTACAGAGAAGATCCACAGCAGGTGACATAATTTAGAGGCTGTACAACTCAGTTCCATAATAAAACACACTGCTCTCCTTATGCTTAGCTGCGCCAGATTTTGCTCTCAGAGCAGAGTCAAAGGACCTTTCACCCAGGTATAGATCTGGGATAACCCTGCCAAACTCAACAGAATTAAAAGGCTGTGAAATAGAGTAAATCTCAGCCACAGCAACTCATTTAATTTTAGCAGAGCTACTCCAGGTTCCCAGCAGTCTAACTAATTGCTTGGCCTTGTTCCACTTTCCCTAAAGACTGAAGCATCAAATATTAACAGGAGCCTATGTATCACTTGTCAGAAGATGCTTAACAAACTAAGCATCCTTCAGCAGCTCCTCTGCAGCCCAACGCCAACTGCAACTCTAGGCTTTGTCTCTGTCCTAACCCTAATCCTAACTCAAGGCTTTGACTGAATCTTAGCCCAAGATCCTCAGCCATGGCCCAGATGGAAAAGTTTTCATGGGCAACTTCTCTGAGCATCTTACCCCTTCCTTTGACAGCCCCTTAGCAGCCCCCGCTCCAACTGAAGCTGATTTTTATTGAGGAAGAAACTAAAAGGCATAGGGTGAGCAAAACAATAGAAACAAAAAAAATGCACCCAAGAGTAAAGTGACCAAAGTAAAACAGAGACAAACAGCAGCAAATGTGAGTAGTAGCTGAGAAGGGTAACTCTAAGGATAACAGCAGTAAGGCAGTGTCCTAACAGCTGTACTCCATCCGCTCCCATATTTTTCAGCCTATTTATCTTTTAGTAGGTGACATTCCCTGTCATGCCCTTCAAAACCCACAAGTTTGTTGCTGTTTGCACAGTGTAGCTTCCATCCCCAAAGGCTATATGCCTGACAGGGGAAGAAATGTATGTAAATAAGGTTTTCCCTATGTTCCCCTTGGCAGGCAGGCAGCAGCACRTCTTCCATTCTGAAATCTGACAGTTATAAAAACTTGCTAGCTACACTGATGGGATCTGGGGACAAAATGGTAGCAAACTAGTTCGGGACACTGAGAGACAACAAGTATGACTGCAAAATCATTTGAGTTGTGGCTGGACAGTTCAGGGCTCAGGCTCTGCAGAGGTTGGGTACAAATCCTAGAGTCTTGGAAGGGAAGGCAGATTTTGAAGTGATTTGGTGCCCTCTAATGGCAAGGATGCTTCTTACCAAAATGTTCTGGTGAACACACTAACCTCCAAATGGTCACCATCATTGCTAACAAACTCAGTTCAACTGGCATAGTCCTATTTTCAAGTACTAGTTTAGTTGGCTCTCTTGACTGAAAGGACCTCTCTCCCACTGGCTAATTTATATTTCCATTTATGATCTGGGCTTTGTAGAGGCTGAAGCATCTCGTGAATTCAAATAATTGAGATCCTACTAAGCTTTATGTGCACTGTGAGGACACRGCTACCCTGTCAGCTCTGTCACGCCAGGAATAATGTCTGTTTGCCCTGTCTGAGCTGCATCCTATTCTGCCAGAAMAGTCTTCTGGTGCCATGGTGGGAACATGCATGTTTCATCTGTGGTGACCAAAATAAGCACTGGGCAGTGCAGAACCTGTGCATACCTGTTGTGCAGATGAATTTGATGAACTACAGAGTATATTTCTTAAAGATTTGGAATTTAGTGGAGTACAATGAGCAGTTCAGAGATCCTTGTAATCACTCAACCATTCAGTGTCTGGAGTCAGATCATGGGTGTTAGCCTTAAAGAGGCACATCAACTGCCCACTGATCAGGCCAGATATTGCCTGGGAAAAATAGAGAGAAATAGAAATATTTACGTAAATTTAGGCTTTTCCTTCTTCTGCTGCTCTCCCACCCCAAGCTGGTGGTGTTGTCTCCAACAGTTCTCTAACCATCAGGCTATACTGAGAGCTTTTATAAGGTACATGCACACGCAGTAAAGCAGGTAGCTGCAAGTTTCCGTGCACCTTCTGTACCCTGGTTGAACAGAAGCTAACTGCAAACAGGATGCCTTTTGTTCACATGGTGTTGTGTTAAAATTAATAAGCCCTGGAAGAGCTGTGGAAGAATCATAAGATGCTGAGTGGTTGGTTGATAACATAACAGATGTAATTCAGCTTAGATAAATCCAAAGCAATGAACACAAATAAAAACAAAYACAACTCTATGTAGATAGAGTGATAGCCTCTGAATCAGATTTTACCACTCAGAAAGTGATCTTGTAGTGATTGTTCATGCAGTGACTCTGGAAAAGGCAAATTGAATCACTGAGGAAAAAGTAGATTAAACAAAATGTCATTATGACATTATGTTCAAATTCTTTGGTGTGTTTAGAGCTGTCTGTGTCTCTGGTAATCACAGCTCAACAACAGACAGTAGAACCAGAAAGCATGCAGAGAAGCATGACAGATGATCAACAGCATAGAATAGTTTCCATACAAGAAACAATTAAATAGTCAAAGATGCACAGAATCATGGAAGATGTGGAGAAAATAGTTCAGAGAGGCTATCTGCTGGTTTTCATAGCACAAGAACTAGAGGCACCAAATGCTTTTAAGCCACAGGTTTAAAAACAGAAAGTGATCCTTTTTCTCGCACACCGCAMCCCCCATTAAATGTTCAAATTAATTGCCACAGGATTTTTTGGATTAAAGATGAGCTGGAYCTGTGCCTGAAGGATGGATCCATCAAGATCTGGAAGCATGATAGACCTTGAGTTCAGGGATTTCCTATCACCCATGGGTGGAAGCTGGGAGGAGGAAGAGAGGAGTTGTTCATGGAGGCAAGGAAAAGGAAAGGTAAACAGAAGTTTCATTKAGAGACCTACAGCTCTGCAAATCTTCCAGATCTTCCAACATTGTCTGCCTTAATACTGCTGAACGTGAGAAAAAGAGCATGTGAGAGAGTGACCTGGGGCTGAAGCAATAATGAAGGTAGGTTTCCCCTGTGGCTTAATCAGATATTTAACTCTTTCCCTGAAAATCTTGAGACAGAGGAAAAACAGATGGGCATGTGGTGTTTATTTTGACAGCTACCAATAATATAAAAGCTTGGCATTGCTCAAAATGCTCTATGTTGAAGCCCTTTCCTAGAATATTCAAGCATTAATACAGTTTAAAGCTAGGATACATCATAGAATCATCACAGAATCATAGAATAGTTTGGATTGGAAGGGACCTTTAAAGGTCATTTAGTCCAACCCCCCTGCCATGGGCAGGGACATCTTCAACTAGATCAGGTTGCTCAGAGCCACGTCCAACCTGACCTTGAATGTTTCCAGGGATGGGGCATCTACCACCTCTCTGGGCAACCTCGGCCAGTGTTTCACCACCCTCAGCATAAAAAATTTCTTCCTTATATCTAGTCAAAATCTACCCTCTTTTAGTTTAAAGCCATTCCCCCCTTGTCCTGTCACAACAGGCCCTGCTAAAAAGTTTGTCCCCATCTTCCTTATAAGCCCCCTTATAACCCTGAAAGACTGCAATAAGGTCTCCCCGAAACCTTCTCTTCTCCAGGCTGAACAACCCCAACTCTCTCAGCCTTTCTTCATAGGAGAGGCGTTCCATCCCCCTGATCATTTTCGTGGCCCTCCTCTGGACCCGCTCCAACAGGTCCATGTCTTTCTTGTGCTGAGGGTTCCAGAGCTGGACGCAGTACTGCAGGTGGGGTCTCACCAGAGCAGAGCAGAGGGGCAGAATCACCTCCCTYGACTTGCTGGCCACGCTTCTTTKGATGCAGCCCAGGATACGGTTGGCCTTCTGGGCTGCGAGCCCACATTGCTGGCTCAKGTCCAGCTTTTCATCCACCRGTACCCCCAAGTCCTTCTCGGCAGGGCTGCTCTCAATCCCTTCATCCCYCAGCCTGTATTGATACCAGGGATTGCCCTGACCCAGGTGCAGGACGTTGCACTTGTCCTTGTTGAACCTCATGARGTTCACATGTGCCCACTTCTCCAGCTTGTCCAGGTCCCTCTGGATGGCATCCCGTCCCTCAGGTGTGTCGACCGCACCACTCAGCTTGGTGTCATCTGCAAACTTGCTGAGGGTGCACTCRATCCCACCGCCTATGTCATTGATGAAGATATTAAACAGTACTAGTCCCAATACRGACCCCTGTGGGACACCACTYGTCACTGAYCTCCATCTGGACATTGAGCCATTGACCACTACCCTCTGGATGCGACCATCTAACCAATTCCTCACCCACCGGACAGTCCACCCATCRAATCCATACCTCTCCAGTTTAGAGAGAAAGATGTTGTGGGGGACCGTGTCAAAGGCCTTACAGARGTCCAGATAGATGACATCTGTAGCCTTTCCCATGTCCACTGATGTAGTCACTCCATCAYAGAAGGCCACTAGGTTGGTCAGGTAGGACTTGCCCTTGGTGAAGCCATGCTGGCTGTCTCGAATCACCTCCTTGTCCTCCATGTGCCTTAGCATAGCTTTCAGGAGGATCTGTTCCACGATCTTCCCAGGCACAGAGGTGGGACTGACTGGCCTGTAGTTCCCCAGGTGTTCCCTTTTCCCCTTTTTAAAAATGGGGGTTATGTTTCCCCTTTTCCAGTCAGTGGGAACTTCACCGGACYGCCAYRRCTTCTCAAATMYRAKGGATAGTGGCTTAGCAACTTCAYCCGCCAGTTCCCTCAGGACCTGCGGATGGATCTCATTGGGTCCCATGGACTTGTGCACCTTCAGGTGCTTTAGATGGTCTTGAACCTGATCTTCTCCTACAGTGGGYGGCTCTTCATTCTCCCAGTCCCTGCCTTTGCCTTCTGCRGCTTGGGCGGWGAGGYTYGAGYRCTTGCYRGTGAAGACCGAGGCAAAAAAGTCATTGAGTACCTCCGCCTTCTCCGTATCCCAGGTAACCAGGTCTCCCACTTCATTCTGGAGAGGKCCCACATTTTCCCTCGTCTTCCTTTTATCCCCGACAAACCTGTAGAAGCTTAAGTCAGTTCTTCTCACCTGGCATCCAAATACTGCTTTTTCTTTCCAGCCGTCTTTGAATTTTGTCTAGTGACTTCTCTTCAGCTTCTGTCTGTCTCCCAGAAAGAAAATCAGTTTGGATTTGAGGGTATCAAGATTTGGCAGATCTACTGTTCTCTTCAGCTCATTCCAGTGGCAAATTTCCTTCATTATTAAAAGCATTTGTCTAATTATCAYTTGAATTCATCTTGGTTTTGCACTCAACCATGAGTTCTTGCTATGCCTTTTTCTACAAAAGATACTTCTAAACCTGGTGTTTTTCTCCCCTGAGAGTTGATTACACACTCTAACCATGTCTTTTGCTGGGGTCCTATGTAGTACATGTGCAGAGAGCCATGGACAGAAAGCTCTATGAAGTGCAATATCACTCCCTTCCTCTTGCCTCTGCATCAGTTAATGTGTTCCCCTGACTGAGCCCTTTAGAAGGATGCTCTGCCAGGACTCTCAATCTCCTTTTGGATAAACTAAGTAAATAGAGCTCTTCAAGTCTGGCATGAAAAGCATCATTCTTCAGCCTTTGAATAGCATTTACGGTTCCTTACTACCTTGTCTCACTTAACACTCTTTTTAAAACCCTGGATCCCTGTAGCATCACAAAAGGTGCCAGAGGCAAAATGCCTCTACTCCTACTCTAGTATTTTTATACTAGACAATTATGCCAGGACTTCATGCCTGATTTCTTGCCCAATGCCCCCTCCTTCTTCCCCATTTTTTTCCAGAGTGCCTGTTGTGGAGGATATGGTCCCTGTTTGGTAACTCTGACCCAAACACCCCGCTCCTAAATGTCACAACTACTGTGAAAGCCAATTACTGCACAGGATGTTCATCAGATCCGTAACTTCCCAAAAACTCAATATACGGGCTGGAAAGTATCCCAGAAAAGAGATTAATTTTGGATAGTCTGAGTCCTGGTGTACTTCCATGGGATTTACACTTAACCTCTGACCCAGCTGAAGGCTGTGGAGGGACCATACACAAAAGCAGTGCTGTCGTTCCCGTCCCACGTAATTTACATCCCAAATGAATATCTGGTATCTGCAGGCACCACAAATTACAATTCAGAGAGTCGGAGAGAGAAGCCGCAGTGAAGTTCTTGGTGTCATGAAGGAGCATCTTCCTAAGAGGGTCACTTGGAAGAAAACATGACTGAGGGGATATTGCCCTTCAAAGAGCTTTCTGTCCATGGCTAAGTGCTTTTATTASATTGTACCACTGCTGCAGAGAGAAAGAGATCTTAAGCTATTGGAGCAGAGAAAAGCTTCGTTATGGCTCCACCCCCTCAGGCATGTGAAAACCAAGTGCTTCAGCACCTTCCAGGATTAGGCTGATAAAGATGAGAGGAAAATACATTCTGGAGCAATGAGCTATTAAAAGACCAGGTAAATAATTTAGACAGAGACATTTCTTGGTGTGGTTGAATATATTCCTGGAGCATGGTTACTTACCTCCTCTTTGCTGTTATACACCTGCACAAGTGGTTAGTATTTCGGGAGGTAAAAATCCCTGCACGGCTCTACTGCATAATAGCATGTCAGAGTGCTTTTCCTTCAGGGTCTCTGCTTAGAGGCTCTTATACCACACATAGTCTGAAATATAGCAACAGCTGCCTTAGTCTGCTTTGCAGCCACATCTGGATCCATCACATACAAGTGCCTTACCAAAATATTTTACCAAGACTCACATTCGGGGGTTCATTATAACTCCCAGTAAAAAGAGGTAGGGTTTGTGAGAAGAAGAACGGGAAGAATAAGACAAGGAGCTGACAACCTTCTCTTTGCACAGACAATTAAGGCCCAACCAGAGCAGTCCCTGAAAGACCAGAAGAGTTTGGTCCCTCTGCAGCTACTAATCACGAGAGAGAACTGGCAGAAGTGAATGTTGCAGAAAGTTACTCTAAAGACTGTTTCCCTTCTGGAAGGTCCTACAGATCTGAGTAGGGATGAAACCAATAGTTTGGCAAAAGCAGAATAAGAAATGAGAGCCCTCCCATTATGCAAACAAAAAGAAACAGAGTGCTCAACCTTCTGCACAGTGACCCCAATGCTGTTTCAGAAAAGGATGTTTCAAGGTGCTGCTTCGCACCCAGTCCTAATGAAAGGGGCAACATCCCTGAACTCTCCTAGATAGCCCACTGGAACCTCCCTTCCACAAAAAAAAAAAMCTCCTTAAAATGAATTAGAAACTCTACAGAAAGCCAGAACAAAACTGTGTCATCTTTTGCTATACTCTGCAGTACTTTCCTCTAAAGCATGTACTAAARAATGTTTTCCAAAGAACGTAGTTTCTTCCTTGAGAAAAATACCCCATGCTATTCAGCAACAGGGACAATCTCTTTACACCACTCTCAGTATGTGTCATGTCTCAGCCATATCAGAACCTACAATAGGCACATCCAGACAGGTTAAAATGCTGAAGAACTGCTTCATCTGATGGTGCATGAGTGCCTCCTTCTGTGCCTGGCTTTACTTCAGACCTGGAACAAGAGCTTGGACAAAACACAGATTTTCTGTGTCGCTGTTCACAGACATGTCTATTACGTGGTCACATTATAGCAGTGTTGGTGGCCAAGTGCTGTAGGCTCTTCTGTTACCATAATAACTACGTATCTCCCAAGTTTTGAAACATCAGCTCAAGTTGCTCCCAACTATTCAATGGCAGTCTATTTTCCCGGCAATGACCACATGGTGGTGGTGTATCACCATGAGTTCAATGTTCAGGTCTGACTCCCAGGAATTGAATACTTGGTTAAAGGAGCTGGAAATTTACAGGACAGCACATTTACAAGGATGCTTGTAGAGTGAGTCCTCTAAGCCCACTTTACCTCAGAATTTATACTCACTGCTTAACGGCTTTGCTTACGGGGTTGTGTGGCTTTCCAGTCAAAAATATCCTAGAGTTCTTCTAACAACAGATGCGTCTCTCAGCAGGTACATACAAATGCAGCAGTATTTGGAATTACATACAGAGAATTTAATTTATTTGTACATCTGATTCATCTCCCAACCTGTTTTTCTTTTAAATAATCCTTCAACACTATATCCACTTCCCAGGAAAAAAGCGCTTCTGAGAACTCCTTTAGAGTCAAGAAATGTTGAATGCTCATTCTTCTGAATTTCTTCTGAAAACTCTTCTTCCATAAAGCATTTCAGCCATGCTTCACCAAAGGCAGGTGCTAAAAAGAATGTGTACTGCATCGTCATTGTGCTTTTCAGCCCATTCACAATATAGGCCTTAAATTAGCTACTATATATCCTTGACTGAATGTAGACAGTGACAGCCTGATCTAATATACAGTGAAGTCAATGGGAGCCTTTCAGTTTTCCCTCATTTGGCCCTGAATCAAGTTCAAAGTTGTCTGGTTCAGAAACCAGATCTTCTGTGTTTGTACAAAAATGATTATTCTCCAATATGGATGTAGGTTACAAAAAAATCCATTAGGACTTTGTGCACAAAAGGAGCTATATGTAACAAAGACAGCATGTCTCAAACCAACAGAGAGATTAGCTCCAGTTTAATTGGTTTGAAACAAGGGCAGATCATCAACAGGGACAGGAGAATTGGTTTGGACTTAATGAGAAATGCATCATTTCCCACTCACAAACTTTCACTGCAAACTCACCCTGAACTTTTAGAGTCAAAACTATTTTAATGATCTTTTTCCCTGCATTGTCATGAGCCTTTCTACTTTTATGTTTTGTCAAGGACCAGAGAAATACACACCACCACAGAAAGGGAGTGACTACATGCAGAAAATATAAGAAATGTCATGAAATATTGTATTCCTGGATATTTTCTAGACCAAATGCACGCAGGCTCTGACAGTTCAGATAGGCCACTCTAATGAGATTTTACCTTCTGAATGGAAAATCCTTCTGTGCTTTGGAAGTGTAGTGTGTTTGGTATCACAACCCTCTTTTGGTATAGGCAAGTTTCAGCATGCCTTCTTAAAATCTGTGGAATTGGAGAAAATATTAATCCACATCCACCTATTTCAAATACTTGTTAGATACTTCAAGTCCCCATACAGCTGCTGCTCACCCAGGAAGAACTGAAATTCTCCAGATATCTGCCTTTTTTTTGCTGCTGAACATTTGTGGATCCACCCAAGGCCTCATAATACAAAGGGGATAGATGTCTACTTCCTCTGACTGTCCTGACTTTAGAGCCAGCTCCACTAGTGTTTTCAGAAAATACATACTGGATCAGGCCTTTCTGGAAGGCTGACATGCAGGACGTTCTGCCCTGCAGCTGAAACTTGATGAGTTAGAGCTCTTACTGAGATCTGGGATCTTCAGATTTGCTCTGTTTGCTTTGGAGTGGGTCTTGAATCAAAATCTTCTACTGCCCAGAGCAGATGCTGAACCTGGCCAATAAAGCATTTTGAGGACTTTCCTGTTGAAATGGTTTCTTGCATAAATTATCTAAATATCCAGAAAAAAATGTTGGAAATATCTCCAGAGCCTGTGGTTAATGTTCTCAGCTGAGAAAGCAAAGGACAAAACTTAGGCCTGTATTTCCCCAAAATCCACAGCAACTGAAGCAAGTGGGTTATTGGTATTGTTGGAAAGGAGGTATCACTTTGAAAACAGCAGTAGGTGCCTGATTCAGATCTATTGAGGCTTCTAGAAGCTGGATGCTGCAAAACAGCTCAATTGTCCCTCAGTCCCTCAGCTTAGACAGAAAATRTAATTTACAAAGTAGAATATGGCAGAAATGAGACCAGTCATATCTGTGACTAAATTTTCTCGTCCTCGTTTTCTGAAAACTTATGGCCTTTCTAGAATTTTGACATTAAGTTCACCCAGAAGCACTAGCTGTACTTAGAAGGTATGAGTTGTTCAATCCTCTTTCTGGAGATACTCTGTCCTCTCAGTGTTCTACACTTGACCCTTCTCTGGGCATAATGTGACCACTGCAATGTTCAAAAAATAACATGAATTTCTTCCAATGCTTGTACTACAGAGTCTAATAAAATAAATAGGGGTACTACCTGCAATGAATCTTCTCCTGACAGTCCCATAATGCCTTACTGAAAATGATTACTTCAGAGACACAGAAATATTCTCTCAGCTTTCCTGGGAATGACAGAAGAGCAATGTCTTGCTGAGAATTACACAATGAGACAAGTTAAGCTGGGATGAAACACCCACTCTTCTGCTTAGTAGCCTTCATAAACACAAGTTGAGACAATGTTAACCAAAGAAGAGAGCTCAGAGTTCCTTACCTGTGTAGCACCAACCGGCATGTCCTTTCCTTCTCCACCTTCCCCTGGCACCACGGACAAACTCCCTGTCCTCCAGTAGCATGCCCATCCAGGAAACACACATTGCATCTGCTGCTTCTCTCTGCTTCTCCAGCTTGAGACTGAAGCACCCCCTTCTCTACCTCTAATCTTTTCTCGGGCCTCAATTTATCCACTGTTACCTGCCCAAAGGAAATCTCTTGGGGTGTATTTTGCTGCTTTCACTTATCACTGCCTATTGCGCTTATCAGGGACTCGATACCGAAGGTTCAGTGATCCCTTAACAGTGTGGGTGGAGGAAAGAAGTGGAACCAGGCAAAACCTGTGCTTTGATCCTGAATGAGCCAAGGACAATTTGCTCAAATCACTTGACCCTTTGTGCCGGAAGCAACCCAGCTGGGAAATTGAGAGAAAAGAACAATTTCACTGCAGATCAAACACGGCCTCTGAGCTGAGCTGTCGGGGGCCAGTGAGTTACAGTGGCTAAAACAGCTCAGCTGAGCACAGGATCTGATTAAAACCTGCATAAGGTGGTAGAATTAACAAAACTAGTTCTTCTTTATAAAAACACCTAGCAGAACCTAGGCTCAGAAATACTGCTCTGTATGGTCAAAGCTAATCTTTTCTTTTCAATGCTGGGGCCTGTTTGCTGGGCACCTCCAGAGATCTTAGTTAGAAATATAAATTACTGCTTAGCAGTCAGACCTTTCCCTGGACTAACATCATGGCAGCCCCCTCTTTCCTTCTGCCATAGGAAGTACCCCAGACCTGGGAGTGTAGATGTGCACGTGTGGATGAGTATTCATGGGGTTTTTCACATGGCCAACAGGTGCTTTCCTCTCACCTCTAGACCCAGCATGAGCAGAAAAAAATACATCAGCTAAAAATGACTAGTTGACCCCCAGTGTGCTTTGATGCTGTCATGTGGACCTGAGCAGTTTCCTCAAAACTTTAGCATCTCTGTTAAGAAGTAGTGGTAAGCCACTAGTTCTGCCTAGGAGAAATTTTGAGGTCATCCATATCAGCCTGCTCTGATTGCAACCCATTTGAGATCTTCTTGGGCTAAACAGGTAACTCAACATTGTCTCTCACCCTGCCTCAGTATATTCCTCAGCGCTGATAACAACAGGCCTCCGTACCACTTACTTTCCACCAGAGACACACACAGAGCAGGGTTCCTCTGACCGAATAGAGCTGTTTCCAGTGTATTCAGTTCGCTTCAATTAAAATTAGAGTCAAAGAGAATCAAGGACAGCTAGATCAAAGTGAATCTTCAGTGAATATACGTAAATCAAAGCCCAAGTGTTTTGTGGTACTCACCTGGCCTAACATTCGGTGTCTCTGATACAAGTGTCTGTATCTCAGGTAGTATCTGGTCCATGGATGGTCAATGGATATTTAGTCAGTATAGTCAACAGATATTTTGATATGATTCATCTAACCAAATGTAGAACGTAGGCATGCACAGAGGTGAACTGCATCCTAAACACCACTGAGTCTGTGAAGCAACCCCAGAGTGGCTTGCTCAGCTGTAGATACCCCCATCCAGGCACTGTCAGGATAAGTGAGTGGCAGAAGCTGGCGAGACCCCAAACTGTGCTGAGCTCTGGATTCCATATTCATTCCTTTATACAGCTGTCAGTCAGGAATGATTGCAGCATGTTTCAAACCACATAGGCGTATTTATTGAACAAAGGTTCAGCAGTGTTGAATAAACCTGTCCTGTGTGACTGCTATAGCATCCCTCAGAGGGGTGCCTTTATAGCATCCAAGATATAATATTTTTAATGAAAAGTAGAAATGGACAGTGACTACAAACAGCATCTGTGGACCTTCTCTCTTTTTTCTGTTGTGCTAACTTCTTTTTGACACTCCTCTGTCACATGTTAAATGTATTATCTGGAGGCAAGAGATTGACTTCAGAGCCCTAACACAGCCCAAGCTGAGCATCATGTGTCGCTCTGCAGAGTCCCTGATTGCTCCCTGGGTGCTACTGAGTACAGGGGCTGAGCTGAACAGTCGGTGCTTTCCCTTTAACATCCTGCTGGAAGAACTCCTGCACATCAAGCCATTAGACTGTCTAATAGGAGTAATAAAGCTGATATCAGGTACATTTATTTTAACTATACAATAAGGCACAACGTTAAAACTGCAAAGTGCCAGCCTGGTTTTCAGCAGTACATAATATGTCTTGCATTTTTTACAATAACCAGCAAGGCATAAACATGTCAGAGAAACTACCCAGGATGCAGAAATATTCCTTGCAGAGCCACATAAGGAAAGGCAGACACCATTCTTTAAAACCAAGCATGCACAATTAACAAGAAAAATATTGCCAATAAAAAGGGGAAAGATGTCCAGTGAGTATAATTAGATGGGATAGTTCAGGGTGTGGATTTGGCAGGAAAATGACAGCTGGTAACAAAAGCTAACAGAAGTAACAAAAGCACTTTCAAGAGAACCAGTGTTTGTAGCTTCACAGAACCTTGTTGTGTGCAAATGGAGCTTTATAGAGGCCTCTTGGCTGAAGCTCATGGTGAGTGTATGTCAGAGAAGAGTTGAGCGGGATCCCAGAATGGTGGTAGATTTGGTTTTCTATGGGAAAGGATCTCTGTTGTTATTTATCTCCAGTGAATGGTCAGACCAGAAGGTGTTTAGGTGTCGAGGTTTCAAAACTGGGACCTAAAATCTAGCTTGTCAAAGTTCCCATCAATTCATTGCCTAAATATTTCTGAGGACCTGGACCTAACTGATTTGAAAAAGGACATAGGCAAGCGGTATAGAGAGACTGGGAATACAACATGAATCATGGTGTCCAGTTTTTTGCATTACTCTCTACTCATGCACTGATCATGCACTGAGTCACCATCCCTGGAAGTATTTAAAAGACATGTAGATAAGGCGCTTGGGGACATGGTTTAGTGGGCATGGTGGTGTTGGGTTGACRGTTGGACTCAATGATCTTAGAGGTCTTTTCCAACCTTAATGATTCTATGATTCTATTCTACGATTCTATGATCAGCTGGCACAGCTACCCACAGTCCTCATCTGAACCCTGTTTCACCAGAGCCAGCCCCCTGGTCCTGACATGCCCGCGCCTAAGAAACCCGTCTGAGGCAGAACAACATGAACTGCCCTATTGGGAACTAAGATGCAAATTCATATGGCCATATGAAAATGCTGTGGCAAAACATGCACTGGACTGTGCCCCATGCCTTTGTTTAAAATCCTTTGTCACTGAACTGTTCATCACCTCATCGTGTTTAGGAATACAGATCATCTCTAGTCTCTACATCGCCTCCTTAACAAACAGCTCAAACTCAGAGGGTTCAGCTCCAAAAGGCATCCATATGGGAACATTCAATGAAATGCAAGGACTGTGTTGCAAACAGCTGGCAAATATACAGAACTGCAGGCAAGACTGCAAGCAATACAGCAGTGAGCACCGCAAACTCAGTATGGATAGTGTCTTTTATAATGTAAACGTCCTCAGTGCTTTGCAGCAAGAAGCTATAAATGTTTTATAACATTTTAATTGAAAGCACATAAGACTGAAATGATTTGAAAGAAAGAATCCATGAGTGTATCGTCAGTGTTGAAGAGACATAGAAACAGATTTGTGTCAAATTCCATTTTTAAACGTACATTGAATGGGTTGATCTGGAAAACCCTTGAATTGCACAAAACAGGCCTGGGAGAGACCTCAAAGATTCATGTAGCCTAGTGCTCATGTCCCAGAGCAGGATTGAAGAAGTTCACAAGATTGTCTTAACCATTGTTTAAAACACTCACTCCAGTGAGAGTGTTCTGGGATGATCTTAGGCAGAAAAAGCTCTTCTTCCGTGGAGAAGCTCAAAAGCTCGAGGTCAAACTACAATACACCAAGAGGAAACTTAAATATGTGAGGTACCTTCACCAAACGTCTTCCATCCTCATGCCTGACTTTTGCTGTCTCTAAGTTGGGTTCAGAGTAGCCTTACTGAGTATTCATCAGCTGATGATTTATCTTCATTGGTAGGCATACTTGGCCACAAGGCTTGCAGAGGTTTTCAGCTGAGGAAACCATGCCAAGGAAAGGGCTTTCTATCTAGAGAGAAATGTGTCTTGTCTGTAAAGCTCAAAAAGCACAGTAAAATTCAAAGCCAGTTTTCATCCCTGGAGGAAGCCTGTAGGGTCCCCTGGGGAGGGACAGGACAGATTACGTCAGTGACAGGGGAGCACATCTGCTCTCACAAGCAGAGAGGCTTTGCTGTGATAGATCTCAGCTATCTGATACCTATCACAACCTATCCTAAAAAAAAAAAAAAAAAAAAGGCATGTGGTGGTAAAAAGGGCAGATTTTAAGATAACTTGCCTAAGATAGTCTGTGTTTTCTAATTTGACAAATTAGTAATGATTATATGTGTCAGAAAACAGAGCTGCACTACAATTAACTACTCCTTTATTATACAAAGTGCCCTCCTTTTTTATTTAAGTAATAAGGGATAACAACTCTATCTAGCAAACGTGCTGTGCTCTATTCTGACTGTCAGGTTTAATTGACAGTCTGTTTCTTGCCCTGCCCCTAGGGCAGTGCAGCTGTACTCTGTCCTGTACTGGGCTGGATTGCAGGTTTTAGTCTAGCCTGCTTAGTAACTGAATATAGATGAGCTTAATATGGAAGCTCTGCTAGTGATTTCCCAAATTATGCATGTTTTGCTCTTTAAGCAAATTTGGTGGGTGAGAAGACACAAACTTTACCATCTTTACTATGGACACCTTTACTGTGGACATCTTTACAAAGCATTTTGCTAAGCATTTTGATTGTAGGACTCCAGGAATACCAGAACATGAGAAAATAGGAGTCACTGTACTGAGTCAGATCACCTCCAGAGGTTTCCTGCCTTTGCAAGTAGCCAAGAGGGTTCTTAGGGAAAAGTTTTAAACGTGGGGGACAAACATATAATGCCACCTTCCTGAACATTTTATTATCTGCCAACAGTTAGCAGGACAAAATCTTTGTGAGACAGCAGTCACATTCTTATGTTCAGTAGCCCTCAATGGATTTTTCTTCCATAAACTCATCCTGTTTCCCTCTGAATCCACATAATCTGCTAGTCAGCTCTTGAATCCACATGAGGCACCCACAACAACCTGTGGTGTGGCACTCCACAGCCCAGCCACAYAACACCTGAAGAGCCATCTCTTTCTGTACGCTTTGAACCTGTCATTTGCTAGCTTCATTCGATGACCACTAATCCTTTTCTTGGAAGAGACAGGGAATAATAATTGCCTATGTACCCACTTCTGGCCACTCATGGTTTTATAGACCTCTATCATATATCCCCTCAATAGTCCCTGAGGTCTCCTAATCTGCTTAATTGTTCCTTGCAGAGAAGTTTCTCCATACCTTTATCATCCTTGTTGCCTTTCTCTGAGTCTTTCCCAGTCTTATTATATCCCCTTTGAGACACAGGGAGCAGAACTGTACACCAAGATGTGGTATTTATATAGAGACATACTCATGTACTCTATTCATTATCCCTTTCCTAAAAATTCCAGGTATTAGATTTGTTTTTTCCAAGTGTGTTGAGCACTGAAACAATTTTTACAAAGATACTATATATTATACCCCGAGATCTTGTTCTGAGTGATAAAGTCATATCAGCTTATCACTTCATACAGAAAGCTCAGGACCGTTTTTTACCCATGTGTATTATTTATTCACACTGAATTTCATCTGCCATTTTATTGCCAGGGCAATTCCTTTTGCAGTTCTTCAGAGTTGGACTTTGTTTCTGTTATCTTAACTTCRTTTGCCCTTCTTTCCCAGATCATTGATAAATATGTTGAGCAGAACAGGCCATAGCACATCTCCTTGTAGATCTCCACTGGTCATGTCCCTCTACTATGACAAACGATCATTTATTCCTGTCTTCTGTTTCCTATCTTTTATCTAATCCTCAGAGTTTATGCTGAAATTCTCATGTCTATATGAGCATTTTTACAGATTATGTCAGCCAGAAGAGTTGATGTTCATCACTAATTTCTACCTGATACTAATTTTAAGTAAAGACATATCCAGCATTAGCTCTCAGAGGTTACTATCCGAATGTCAGACAGTCTGGCAGACAGCATGTGAGCATTACCTCAAGATAAAGATCCTCCCCTTTTCAACACCATCATCCTCTCCATCTCCTTCCCATCTTTGGAAGAATCACGGTATCACAGWATAACTTAGGCTGGAAGGGGCCTCAGGAGGCCATACACCCTGCTCAAAGCAGGGYTATCTTTGATGTTTGATCTGGTTATTCAGGACCTTGTCCAGCCAAGTTTTACATATCTCTAAGGATGAAGAGGCCACATATATTGAACTACATTATACACGAGGAGAGAACTGGAGTCAGATTAACTGGAGCATATATATTTGGGGTTTCTCTAACATCAAACACAGCTACATTTCCCTTTGGTCTTTGTGGGTAATGAACCTCTCCCATCTCACATTTGCTATTGCACTGGTGCTTTGAATGATGCATAGTAGGACAATGTTGGTGGGATTTGGTTACCTAAAGATAGATATTTGCCATCTGAGATGCCCTAGGGTATTTCTCTCAGCTTCCAACTCAGGCTTCTGAAAAACACAGGTGTCTTGTATATCCTGTATTATATTGGTCAGCCCCAGGAGGATGTCTTAGACACCGAAGGGCATCTCAAATAGCACAGACGCTTATGTTTAGTCAACTAAGTCATCTTAACTGAGCACAATATTTCCCCCTCTCCCCTTTCCGTTCGTTAAATTCACTCTAGGCAAAATCTGTTTAGGTTTGGCTCTTCATCTGAAGTGGAGGGAAGACAATTTAATAACACGTCTTTCCCACAACATCACTACTATCAATAGATGCAGGCCAAAGATAAACTTCTTTCTCCTCTGGTGGAAGAGTATAGCTTTTCCACTGCAGTGTACCCATGCATGTCACTCTTCTGCACCATAAAGCAATGCTTGAAGTGACAGGAGTAAGCAGAAGCATGGTTCCCATGCCAGTGGGAGTCCGGTCCCTGGCTCAGGGAGAGCTAAGATCCTGCTTGTCCTTTCCCTGTGCAGAGGCATCATTCTCAACATGCATCTCAAGCCCAAGTCTTAGATACAAATAATGTTATAATAAAAGAAACTATGGGGAGCTCCTCCCCTTGCTTATGCGTACCTTACAAGCTACAAATTCAAAGGCAAACGGGAAACTCAAGGACCACAAAGCAAACTGTTAATATAAAATGAGCTGGTGGGTCCAAACTATTTTCTTTTGGTTTTCTTCAGGAGTTAAAATTTTCATTGACGTCTTCTGCATACATTGTAAACACAGCAGGAGTGTTGCCTTTTTTTTTTAATTGTGACAATCCACCTGAAACTCTGTTCTACTTTACAAAAATCAAACCTTGTCGCAAATGATATGTTAAATGAAGCCTGAGTAGTGTTGAAAAGGGTTGTATTGGCCTCTGAGCAACAGGGAAACAATTTTGCATCAAATGGATTTAATTAAATGGAAGTTTGTGTTTACTAACATGAGTTGATCTGTGAAATAGTGAAAGAGGGGAGTGTGAATCTTTGTTTTGTTCCATTTGGGTTATGCTAACAGAAACTAACTCAGAAATTTTGGTCCTTTAACTAACCTAACTGGCTAAACAGGGCATTCCTTCCCATTTCTCAYAGATCAGGCAATCCCCCTCAGAGAGTAGCTGAATTCCCTCCTAAAACCATTTTTTTGTCCTCTCCCCATTGAAGAGAACACTTCTATTTTCCAACATTAATTTATTCAAAACCAGCCTTTGTCCCTTGTCTTCATGACAGTGTTGTCCTGAAGGCCAAGCAGCACCTATCTTCTTCCTGATGCTTGCCTTCATGCTGCACATATGGACAGAAACTGTATCCCGTCAGCCTTCATGGTGCCTGCGGGGCACACTGAGCTCTSTATTTCCACAGTCCTTTTCTGTCCCTTTCCAGGCTGCATTCATCTTTTTTGACCATGGGTGACTGACTCTTCTRTCATAGAGTGTCCAAATCCCTTGGAATGAAGAGTGCTCTTAAAAGATAAGCAAATGCTTAAATCAATGGAAAAAAGGCAAAGGACAGTCAGATATTATGACTGCCATGTTGTAAAATGTTCCCACCTTGGCAGCTGAGAGACGATCTCTGGCAGCGTGTGTGTTCACCRTCACTTGCAATGCCAAGTTGGTCCACCTCTGTGGCTGCAGAAGTTAAGCTTTATCCCGAGTTTTATTTCCCATTATAATGCACTGGGATCATGGACAAGGTCGTTTTCTGCAACTCAGCTGGCACAGCAATGATTTTCAGTTCAGGGCCAGACTGGAATTTCCCCTTGCTTGCTGTGCTGAAGAAATACTCTCAGATTTCCAAGAAACTGCTTTGCAGGAGAAGCAATCCACCTGCATGAGGATGGATAGTCAACATCTACCCACAATATACAATCCTGTTCTTAAACTCAGCAGGAGCCTACACTTTGGGGAAAAAGCAACCCGTATAAACCTATGAAACTACTGACAAAGCAGAGGCACTAATGTGGAGAAGCCTGACACTGAGATTTGTTAGGCTCTGGAATCGTTTCCCAAGGTTAATGATAAAAACACCATCCATCACTTAAGTGTTCTAAAACTAGTCAAAGCACTAGAAAAAATACACTTTAGGAAAACAATACTCTATTATCAGGAAGATGGGCTGGATGACCCGATAAATCTTTTCCATCGCTGATCTTTTGTTCTGCTGAGAGCACTGGGAGGTGTTTTTTTCCAGGGGTAGATCTGCCAAACTTGGCTGTTTGGGAGGAGGAATTTTATTCTGGACAATTCTGAAGTGGTGTTTTCATAACTGGTCCCTTATAGAGAAGATTTTTTCAGCATCCTTTACTGACATATTCGTATTCTCTGTTGTAAATATTTGAATTGTCTTCAAAAATGCCAACATGTTCTGTTAGCCCCTCACCAGAAGACGAGCAACTTTGCTGATAAATGACAAGATTTGGTTCTATACAATACCTGCCTCTCTATCCTTATCAGTGCAGTAAGGGGAATAATGGATGAACAGACACTCATCAGTGATAGTATCTGCTAGGGAATCAGTGTAGACATGACTTCATGGCATTCCAGTCAGCTCCTGGTTTTAAACTGGTGTACCAAAGTCATTCAGTGCAACAGATTTAATCCTCATTTGTACCTATACGAAAGGCAAAGCAGGACCTTGCCATGATAGTCATCCCATCAGCCAGCTTTGAAAACTGTCCCAAGTGCTATCAATAGACCAGGCACAGCATAAGACAGGTTTCTAGCAATGGCTTTTAGGTGATTAACTACTAAAGGCAGCAGGCAGAAAAAATGGTTTCAGAAGAGGAAAAATAAAATGCTAGGTCCTTTTCTTTTCATGAACCTTTGCCTTAGGAATAATTCTGAGAACAGTTTGGAATAATTCCCTCTAAGACGCCGTTATGGTAACGTGATGGAACTTAACAGCCTCATATGTAACATCTAATAGAAAATTATCTCCTTGCTGCAGAATTGTCAGGGTGGTTCAAAAGTCCTGAAGAAAGGATAATGTTTTCCATTTAGTACTTTAGACTTTTTCTAGTAATTTTGATAGATCTCCATTATATTGTTCTATTATTTCCAAGGTGAATTACTTTAGGAATCTAGGTGCTTATTTTCAAAGTGATAGCAGTCCTTAAGATAAAAGGCATCAAGAACCAGACAGGGCTGAGGTACAGCTGTGTACATTGTGACTTTTTTCATCTGGAATAAGAGTTCGCCATGCATATGGCTGTGTTTACTGATTTGCTTCTATAAAAAATGTAAAACAAACTAACAGTGAGATATCATCTTTGCCTGGATTGGCAGAGCTAAATCCCGATTTACACAGCTGGCATCCTTTAACACAGCAAACTACCCACACTAACGCTCCGCAGCCTACTTGTCAGATGCTTCTTCCCTGAGCATCCTTCTTTTTCCCTTTCCTTCCCTTTCTAAGTATTTACCTGATACTAAGTGCCACAAATCCAAGTGTTCCTCCTCAACTACATCAGGGAAAGAGGAATTTCTTTAGAGTCATTTTATTGTCTGCCAATAACTTGCCATAATTGGGTCCTCATGTGTTTTCTTACTGGCTTTGTAACCCTCCTGCAGCCTGCCACAAGCCTGTTTAGGGAAAGACTGCAATGTTTTGGGTCTGCAGATAAGAAAAGTCTCTGCCCAGATCCATTGATGACAGAAGGATCCCAGATCCTCTTCCTTACTTCCAAAAAGCTAAGCATGGTGACTACATGGCAACACACCTGCCAGATAGGGCCCACCTGAACATATCACATCATGCATAGTCATACACGATGAAGCTCAGGCTTAGCGACTAAGCAGACATAACCAGACAGGTATCATCAGCAAATACCTCCCCCAGCTCCCACGGCAGACAGCAAAGGGCCTGTGAACACCATCTCTATCATCCCTGCTGGAAATATCTCCACAGTGTGTCATTGCTTGGTCCTCARATTAACTACACACTAGGCTGGCAAAAAGACTGGGCAACCTGAGACGGCGGTTTCATGATAAGGAGGAGGATTCAGCAGCAATGCTGGTTTAGTGACTTCCCAGTCAGCACAACTTTGGGAAAATATGTTTTTTTCTTGCACCAGTCAGTTCAATAAGCCAGTTACAGCACAGCCCCCAGTCAGGCACACGGGAGGGACAGAGGCAGCATTTTCTGATGCTGGTGTTCCCTAACATGACCCATGACCTGAGGTGCTTCTGTTATCTGTTGTTCCTAAGGTCTTTATGTCTTCAACCTAAGCCCTCTGGTGAAGAAATTCACTCGTACTCTGCTTGCATCTACAGTGCAGTTAACAGAGAGTGAGTCATGGGGCAGGGTTTCCACGCATCTGACAGGACGCGTAGCAGGATGGACTGAGACACAGAGCGAGGAATCTGCTCTTCTGTTGCCCACAGTCCCGGCGCTGCTCCCCAGCTCCTAGCAGGTCTCTGTCACCACCGAGCACAAGCAGGAGCCATCTCTCACACTGAGCTGCAATCACATCCGTTACAGCAAAGGAGAATTGCAATAAACCTCAAGAACCGGATGGTTTATTTATCTGAGGATCAGGGATGGACGAAAGCCTGGAGTACCAAAGCTGCAACACTCCAGTACACAGTGGATCATTAACAGCAGCTACTGTACCTTGAAACTGCCGTGTCCAACCCCGTGCCAGGCTCATCGTTACAGCTGTGACAGTATCAGGAGAAATAGCTGTTAACATCTCTGAAGGCAGAGTTGTAAACCACTGAGATGTCTTTAATGTGACAGGGACATACTAACACAGCGCTCATAAGGGTAAATCATGCCTCCCTCGCCTCTTAGGGTGTTTTGAGAAGGCTGAGGAGGCAGTGTGTGAAGAAGGGGGACGGGAGCTCGTCATGATCAGTCCTGGCATGGATGCTTTAAAGGGCTGTCATGAAGCCGGTCCTGGGCACTGTTGGCAGTTGCAGCTCCACGGTGAAGGATGACCATCAGGACTGGCCCCGAAGGCTGCGCTTGAGGCTTAGGGCAATGGTGTGGGCTTGAGTCCAGCATTCACCAACATGACCAATGTAATGGAGTTCAAGAGGAAAAAGTGACACAACCTCTCATTTCTTGTTTGTGGGCTGCGTTCCCTCTTCTGAGGGAATTTTGGCCAGGAAAACATGGTGGCAGCATTCCTGCCAGGGATGAGGCTGGAGCTGCTGATACTCTGCAGCAGAGGCACCTGTGCTTCATACAGATGGCCCTGGCCTCCCTGTAGATCGAGTGAGATTTGCAAATGAGCCCCGTGGCAAATTTTTCAACAATGGGGGCTGTTCCAGCTGCTTTCATCTAGCAGAGCCCTGACAACAACAGCAAAGCCAAATATCTCTGCACTCCCACACAAATGTTTGTCTGCCCCTTTTAGCAAAATCACTGGAAGCAGTGGTATCAGAATTCCCTTTTCTTAACAAAAGATTTGTCCCCAAAACATTGGAAATGCRTATTTATCTATGCCTATTTTAGCTCCATAGTTTACTTCTTAGCATCAAAACCTACCATTTCTCTTCCATTTCTATAGACTGTGCTACACAGCTGACATATTGCTAACCCCACGCCAAAGCACAAGCTGTAATAATGCTATTAGACCAGCATTTCAGAGCGTTTTTTCTCACTAACCTGTATCTGACCTTTAATTGATAAACAGCAAAGTGGATCTGATAGCAGGGTGATGCAGAGGCCTTATATCTCTCTATAACTTCAATTGATTGCCCCTAAAATTGAGATAAAGTGATACAAGACCACAGTATCTGATATAAGAAAACACATTACTTAGCACATGAACAGAATGCCAAGGCAGAGCACGGAAAGGTTAGACAAGTGGAAGAAACAGGAGGGAATATGGAACAAAAATCTCTATGTTGAGGATCTCAGCCAGTCTATCAGAATTAGTCACGCAGTTGTATACAGATTAAAAACATCTTGTTTGATTAGTCTCAAAGCTTACTAGGGAATTTAACCACACAACTCATTAATTTCAATGAGCATGTTAGTCGCTAACTACCTTTGTTGACTCTGAAAAATTTGGAGTCTTGATATTACATTTTTCTTCCCATGAGTTTCTCATGAACTGAGAGCAGTGACAATGAAGAAAAGTGCTACTACATGTATGAGTTTATCCAAAGGGATGCCTAATGCAGTGATTTCTTTTCAGCTGCTACTGCTGTTATTAAGAAGAAGATGAATTTAGAAATATTGCTATAAATAGAAGGCCATGTGCTGTGAGTCATCGCTGTTAATTATTCAGGTGTCTTTTCAAAGATACCTGGGGATTCGCAAAAATGAACGGTTGTAGAATTAGAGTTAGTTATTTAGCATTGTTGCTAACATATATGTATGTATATAGATGTGTATCCCTTTGGTTTTCTCCTGTTTATAGTTTCTCTGTGTAAATAAAGAGAAGGAATTGTATCACATGTTAGAAGTGGCTAGTCACACGATACAGTGAATAATGAATTGTGTGTGCAAACCAGCTGACAAATCCCCCATGCTAAGCTTTATTATATGCAAACTATTTGTCAGGTGCCTGTGACTAACAGATTGATTTTTCTAGAAAACATGACCAGTTAGTGGACAGCTGACTAATCCAAAAAAAGAAGATATTTCTAATGCGTGTTCTTAGGAATAAATTGCTTTCACAGCTTTATTAACCACCATGATCAAACAGGGGGGTGTTTTGCTTTTGTGCCCATTTTAGTTGTTGGGTCTGGGGTGTTTTTTAAGAGCAATAGCAACAACGTACAGATAGTAAAAGCGAGACTGTACAGGAGCAAGGGTCCACTTTGAGGCTGGTTATATCAAACCAAGGATAGCCTCAGGAATCATTACTTTATTCGAAAAATAAACAATACAGGGAATATCCCCAGCCTGGAATGGAGTTGTCTGTGCTGTTAAATTACAGTAGCTCCTGGCCTGATTCAGATCTGGGGCAGCTAACACCTTCCCAAACCATTCCCAGGTGCAGCTCAGCAGTTAGCACCAACCAGGGACCATTCCTAGCAGGTTTTGTACGTGGAGCCACGCAGTTTCAGAGACTTAGGGACCAAGACATCAGCAGCATGGATGTGACATGTCCCACACCAGTTGTTCTCACTGCGCAACAACACAACATAATCAATCTACTAAGCTTGATGTAACCGCTGTGCCCAGGAAAGCTTCCCACTGTGCAATAACTCTTCTGCTTCCCAGACAGGTGGGACACCACTTTCTTGCTATCCTCATTCCAGGCCTGCGGGATGGTTGTGGTTTCATCCATACCTTTATCTGTCCTTGCCTTCTTCCTCCCTGTGGGGAGGAAGCCAGCTCGGTCTTCTGCTAAGCCACAGTTCAGCACCTGCAGATGTTGCAAGGGGGACTCCGTGCAGCAGTGCATCTCGCTCTCAGCAAAAGGTTTACTGGTTCCCCCTTCCAAAACTTCATGTCTTCCAATTTATATGTCCTTGTTTCTTAAGACTAACATCCAGTATGGTTTTACACATCAACCTGGGACCTACCAGCACCTTATCTCAGCCCTAAAGTGCCCCCACTGAGTGCAGCGAATCACCAACTCGTCTTCACTCAGCTCATTAGCTCCAGCAGGCACAGACCACCTCTGTTTTGCTCATTATTTCCCCTTGCTACCACCCCCACAGTAAATGCCAGGTTTCTTCCTCCAGAGTACAGCCTAGCTGACCTTTATCTCAGATGTGCCAATATCAGTAATAAATGATAAAAGTCATAAATAAGCAAAAGCAAAGCTGTATTGCCTGCTATCAACTATTGTTGTGGTGTCTGATAAGTTGTGCGGACCATGCACACAATGAATGGCACTGTTTGGCAGCACAAATTTTCTCTGAGATCACAGGACAGCCAGTGCTCTTGAACATATGATTCAATAAGGAATATGCTGCAATCCAAGACAGTTGCACTAAAATCCTCAGCTTCCTCAGTGTTTAAAAAAACCCCTCTTGCTTTCACATTTGTGGGGAAACTGTTTACCATGTACCTCCAGAGGGCCAGAACTACCTTTGCTGCACAACGTCAGTGGAGCTCAAGGTGAAAGATGGTGTGTAAATGCCAAATCTCTGACCCACATCCTCCCTTCTCAGCTCCACCTCTCTTCTCCAGGACAAGCAGAGAGGATGCAGAAGGTGAGGGGATCAGGCAGCTGTGGATGTCTCCATGCATATACAGAAGAAGGAAAATCAGTTCTCCTCACTGCTTGGACCCCTTGCAATGCCTGCCATGCTCTGAGAGCTCAGTTAAGAAAGGTCTGATGTACTATGGATGTAACAGAGCCTTTCCCTCACACCGGTTGCCCATGTCTTTAGCAGGACTGATTTGAATCCCTCACTGCACTCGGTGTAAGGGAGACAACTGTGCTGCCCAGTACTTGCTTACCCTGATAAAACTTCAGAGAGCCTGGAAGCATGCCTCCTCCTGGTGTATGCTGCAAAATGATGGTGTCATGACTGCTGGAGATGTTGGCAAGAACAGAGCCTCTACAAAGAGCCATTGTTACCCAGCCAACACAGATGCAATGTTTTGCTTCTTTACAGTTCACGTTAGTCAACGAAATCCATCAACTGACTAATTTATGCCTTTCAATGGGTGAGGTAATAGCAAAAGCGAAGTGTCTTGTTTAATCCTCATCTATGAGGCAGATGCCAGTGGGTTTAGCGGAATAATCTCCCGTATACAGAAATATCAGGTGCCAGGTGTCCCACTAGCAGCAGGCTGGGGACTGCTCTGCTGTGACTCCCTTTCCAGTGTTTGTGCAGAGCCTCCACGTTCAGAGTCATCACCAACAGGAGCTGCTTGTCATTGCCAGGGCAGCTCCCAAAAGGCTCAGTACAAAGAAGCACCAATAAAAGCTGAATGCAGGAGTTTGTGCCCCTCTCTGCCTTTTTTTGTGAGGAGAGCAACTGACCTAAGAGCTGGTACTCAGTTCCCTACGTCTTTGAAATCCGTGCCATTGAACAGGGTTTACTACTGGGGCTAAATTCTCATCTTGCCACCCTGGAGCAAATTTGGAAGGCCTCCATGAAAACTAAAGGGTCATACTTGACTTACATCCTTATTAAGGTGAACAGAATTTCTCTCCTGAGGATTTTATAACATACAGAATTATTTCTTTCCTTTTTCTTTTCCTTCTTCTTCTTTTTCTTCTTTTTTTGGTAAGTCTAGGCATTTGGAATCTTCTAGTAATTTTTTTATCAGAAMAATTTAAAGGAACCAAATCAGTCTGTAAGTTGCTACAGATTGTTGCTATGAATTATCCCAAAGCCTTTGTGCCAGCATATTGATTGCTTTAAAGTCAAGTGAAAATAGATGCACAGCTTAGAAGAGCCATAAAAAACCCTCTACAAGAGCAAAGAGATTATTCATCCATACCATTTAAAAATGTAGCTTGTAGGTACATGGGTATGATTAGTGAATAAGAATAAGTGCAGCTCTGACAGTTTCAAAATTGTGACACATACATGCAGCCAACCGTCTGCCAATTCCTTAAATAAACTGATTGTCTAGAAGGAAGATTTTCTGATTAGTAACAGAATATTCAGGTAAGTGTTGTTTTTCTTTTTGGTGGGAATGTATAAGGAGTTGATTTGTAGTCAGATTTTATAACACTAACCAAATCCAAGGCATTGTTTCAAATATTTATTAGAATTATTACTGTGGCTGTATCCTTATTATGCAGTGAGCTGTTTTATAATTTATGATTTATAATTGTATAGATTCTCAGTGTGCTGTAGCCAGACTTTGTTCCTCTCTCTGCCTGTCGACTCAATTGGTTGCTATCTCTTCCATGCTAGATTAGCGCTTATTAGTTCTGATAGATGTTATCCTTTCAAGTTGTTGCTAGTTTGACTTTGCATCTGGGTTAGGAGGAAAATATTTCTCGAATCCAGAGCTGAAAGCAAGCCCTTTGGTGCAGATTTCTATCTCTCATGGCCATCGCTGTTTGTTAGGCTGCTCTGCCCACCGGTGCTGTGCCACTGAAATCGGCACTGAGCAAGGGCCAGTCTGCAGTTTCTCCAAAGCAGTCGTTTCTAACCAGCCTCTACAACCCAGCCTTGCCAACTGGTGAGTTACTTTTCGGCTAACATCTGAAAGCTGTTTGGCAACCTCAGTGAAAGGAGGCCAGCCTTTGTGAAGAAGTCTACTCTGCCTAGAAATGTCCTCTCGGTTATGCCTGGCATGCCTACAAAACTGATGGGTGGCCCAAGATGAAGAGAAGAGGAAGGCAATCCTGCCACTACCTGCGTGGTCCTTGTCCTCTGCCTGCAGTGGGAGCTCCCACATCTAATGCGTGTGGAGACACCCACCTGTAGATGTGGTAACCTGAGTTGTCTCCCACCTTCAATTTCCCTCTCTTACCAGGAGAGACATGCRGGCACCAAGGGATTGTTCATCCCAACCTCCTATCTAGGAGAAGTTGGGTGAGTCACTGTCTGGAGGTACCTGTGTTTGTGCGCTGACTCGAGAGGACACTCAGAATACCAGCTGAGACTGGATACCAGTTACTATAGGGATAAAATCAGATGAGAGCAATCCTATCCCTGTGGTTCACTTAACCGAGTATCCTAGCAAAAGCTGCAGCCAGCACCATCAGTTTCAGAGGGAAGGAGCAAGAGATTTGCCCAGAAGGAAGGTTCCTATCYGTCAATATTTGGGGAAAAAATGTACGACTTGCATGAAGATTACGTCTGAGCCTTTCTAAAGCAACTGTTTGCCATTAACACTGGATATTACTGTCTTCTGTACAAACAATCTGTTTCTGAATTTCATGACACTCTTTAAAGTTTATATCTTATGGTAATGAGTTCCTCAGGCTAATTGTGCATTGTCTGAGAAAAAAATCTCCTTGCATCATTTTTTCTGAATATATTTGTTATACCAATTAAAGGACTTCACTTCCCACAACGTTTTCCTTAATATTACTGTTAGCTTGAATTCTGGGGGTTGGAGATGTCTGTTGCATAGATAGAGGAGTGGGCTAATCACAGGACTGGAAATAAGGAATTTATGAGTTCCTTAAAGCTCCTCTAATATTAATTGCCCAGGAAAGGACCTTTATTAAGCATTCGTTTGCCTCTCTGTTTTGCTCAATCTGTACTAATTCTACGTTCACATACATGTACTTTTGTGTCAGCACTGAACCAAGGACAGGACCACTGGGCACTGGCGGGTGCAGACAGCTTTTTCCTCTGAAGCCCATTTACCAGCTGGATTTACCAACGTAGCAAGTCTGCCTTCCAGGGGAGGAATCAAACCCCTATCATTTTTCTGATCTGTGGGCTTACTGTTAAACTGACCACACTGACTGATCCTCCCAGGAAAGGCCCAGTTTGGTGTCCAGAGATTGCAGTCAGAACCAGTTCAGCTGGTTCACTGCCATGGATTAAAGAAACAGAGACTGGTATTTGTTTTCCTTCACATGAATGTGTTTAGCGGGGCTCAAAATCAATCAGGAAAGAGATGTTTGGAGCTAAAATACAGGATCTTTTTTTATTTGGTTGTGCTGGGGATTTTTGTGTTAGAAAAAGCCTTTTGGCTTTGAAACCTGGCTGCCTCAGCTATATAGGCATACCAGAAGGGCATCTGTCAAAAAAAAATGGACATTTGGCAGGGAAAACTTTTAAAGTAAGACATAATAATTGATCTTGATTAGGTTTATTAGAGTTGCAAGAGGAGTAGGTATTTATTCCATGCATTCTTTAGAGGAGTTTACTTGCTGTGTGTTCTTTCTGGTTTTGTTTTTCTTCTCCCAGCTTTCTAAGCTTCAATTTATGTGACACCAGCCAATTACCTAACCGTGCTGCCTTAACCTTGCTTTGTGCTGATCCACTCAAGAGCAGAGGTAGTCACTCTGTGATAGATCATTGTGCTTCCAGAAGGGCTGTTGTAAACCAAATGATGCCGCATTGTGTGTTCCCTTCAGCACCTTCTGGCATCGCTGATAATGGGCTATCACTTTCCCTGGGCTGCCAGTATCTCTGCCATATTTAACATTTAGGCAGATAATCTTTGGGGCAGGGTCGTACACCTAGAGTTGCCAAAGGCTTCATGCTGAGCAGTGGAAACTGAATGGCAACAACCTCTGAATTTAGGTTTAGAGCCCATGAATGCTGAATAAGCTTGAGGCAGCTGTGGTGGTGCCCAGCTCACAAAAGGGCTGCACCCCAAGCCAGCTCCTAGTGCTGRAAGAAAGCACCTTTCAGTTCCCTCTGTGCCTGTATGAATCTGGATTGAAGAGGGTCATATCTAAAGCTGACATCTCTGGAGTGTGGTGGTATCCAGGAGGGACATTGCCATTGGCACACCCAGCCTGATGCACCAGCCTGACTGCAGCATGGCAAGAAAGGACAATTGTGGCCAAATTCTCCAAGCTGGTTAGGAAAGCACAGAGAAAATCAAGAATCTGATGATTATTATGGCTTACAATTGTCAGAAACACTTGAAAAGTTAGTTCTTATTTATCTGCCAACTTGTCTTTGGAAATCTGAAAGAACATCACCTGTAGGAAATAACAGACTGACCCCGTTTTGGCCATGGTAGCCAAAGCAACACCTACAGTGGGTTTGTCATCAGGCTGCCTCCCAAAACTCAGGCTCTGCGCTTAGACTGATTCAAAGAAATCTCTGTGCAAGACCTTTGCCATTCCTGAAAGGTAAGAAGTGGGAAGGAGCCAGCAACTGAATTTTCTCTGGGGCCTCCGGCTGACATTTCTTCACTGTTTGATCCAGAAAGGGAGTGCAGGGTAAGCAAAAAGGCAGGTTTGCCTGTCAGTAGTGACCAGAGGAGGCTTTTTGGAGGAGCCTACGGACTAGTTTCCTCCCCCCACATTCCTCTCCCTGTTCTGGTTTCAGCAGCTCAGACAAATGGTCAGACACACTTGAGTGCACAGCCCTGCAGTGCAAGGGGGATGCTGCCCTCGTCGTGACTCTTGTGTTTAGGTATTTCCAGGAGGAGGAGGGGACGGGAGGGAAAAAAGACTTAAGAATATGTGAACTGCTTTTTTCTTTCTTTTTTTGCTTACTGAGTCTTTGTTAGAAAAGCTGTCAGCTGTGCACCATGTTATGCCAAACAGCCTTGCAAATCCCCTTGCATGGACAGCAAGGTCCTGCTCCAAACACTGAGAAGATCCAACTGGAGCATTACGATCAGCTTTCCTCAAAAATGGATCATGATTTGCTCAAAACTGTAGTGCAGGCACCGTTGCTGCAGCCCAAGCTTTGGCTTTGGTCACATGCATGAAACCTCATTAGTGCTGTATGAATGTAAATGAAGGCAGGGCTTGGCCAGAAAGGCGATCTGCAAAGTAGACCACTGCTAACTTCATGTGACTGACTGAGGTCAACCCTTGGTATTGTACCAAGACATTGCAATCCTTACACAGCCCTCTGTGCGTGCTCTGAACCCACAAGCAATTTGTGAGGGGTGCCTCATCGTGCGATGAAGTTTGAGTACACCTTTGTGCTCAGCAGTAACTGGAAATAGAGAGGGGATATGTGCCATTCTTCTTGATTTTAGTTTTCTTGGTGAAGTGAGGTAACAAGTCAGGTGTCAAATGCAAACAGGGGTCATTTCCTCGTGCTTTTCCCCTTAGCAGCTGAGCACTGGGCTGACACTTGAGTGAAAGGACAGGCTCAGTTTGCCAGAGAACCAGTTGAAATCTGAAGTTATTCAGTTGAAACCAATAAAGAGACCGGGATCAAAATCTGGCCTTGTGCCCAGCTGTGGAGTCCTTTCTGCACAGACTAAGGAAAAAATAGCTGTGGATTGCAGACCATGTCTGCAGCAGAAAGTGGAATTTGCCAGTGAAGCAAACTTCTCATTTATAAAGCTTTTGAGCAACTTGCTCTCAGATATTTGCAGTGCCTTTAAATAAACACCTAAACTGTAATGAGCTTATGTGTTAAATGAACAAGTGTGGAAATTAGGACACGAGATATTTGCACAGTAGCCAGGAGATAATTATTGGTGTTAGTCCAAGCTGAAGAATAGTATCTATTGTTTCCAGCAAACTAGTTTTCGTAAAACAACAAGAACTTCTGCACTCAAAACACTCACATCAGCAATGCCTACAATGATATGTAGCAAAACTATTAACGAATCAAGTACATAGGGGAAAAAATTCAATCCTAGACAAACTGTAAAGGATTAAACCTAATCTGCAGTATATCTATCTGTATGTTTAAAAGGTCTCTGTACTGTATATCTTTTTATCTAGCATTAAGTAAGTGCAAATATATGCTGGTGAAAGACACTGGATTTTCATTTCAGAATGACTAGATTTTATGCATATTTATACACATGCAAAAATGTAGACATTAATTAATGACCTTCTTAGGTCAGGAGGCCTGCAATAGCTAGGGACCCCATTAAAGGGCATGACTATGAATAGTTCGAGGTTTAGTCTAACAGGGTTGGCTTGTAATGTGCACTAGGTAATACAATTAGTCACTAGCAGAGGAATTCATCCTTACTCTGGCACCATGTGAGTCGGTTTTCTCAATGTGAAATGCAGCCACACAGATACAGATCTCTGAGACAGTTTTCTGTTTGGTGAAACAATAATTAATGCTGCATCAGAAAAAAAATGCTAAAAAAGCAATGACGGCAAAGCGGCGAATGCCACGGGGAGTTTTAGGTCAGTAAGCAGGGAGGACAAGCCTGCCAGATCTGCCTCATCCATAAGCCTAACCTCTTGACTGTCAAAAAAGATGCTTTTCAGTTGGAAATTTCCTGGGGAGGTAAGCAAATGGAATAATGAAACCCAAATCAGTGTTTATGCTTCAAGTCACATGGAAGTTGGGAGGGTGTCCTGGGGAAGAAAAAAGCGTTATTTGCTTTGTCTTACATTTCTCCTTATGCATCTGCCCTGGGCCACTTTCAGAGACAGAGGCATGGGCTGCGTGCCCCTGGGGCTGACCTGCTCTGCTCGTCCTTATGTTCCAGTGACTCCTTACAAATAACAAACTGCTGCAAAAATGGTGCTGCTTGGTTTCAGAGACAGAGATCTGGAAGGCCAGGTCTCAATTACACCCAGTTACTCTGAATGACTTAACCAGAAATCAAGGCTCAGTGTCTTAAACAGGTCTATGGACACCAGGGACTCTACTCCTCCCGACTTTCCTAATTCCTCATGAATTCGCCAGGACCTCTGTGCCAGTGAGAGCAGAGCAAGGTGTTGAATGTTTTCCTGAATGCTCTTTTTGTCCTCCCTGTCAGTCTGTGTCACACCAGCAGATGCTGGGAGCAAAAGGCCAGGCCCCATGTGGTCTCAGCTACAGTAGCTCCATGGCAGCAAGCAGAGCAGTGCTAGGCTAAATCACTTCACAGATTGTATCATCAGCACTGGAGAGGATTATTATATGTGTAATTTTTTATCCTGCTGGCCAGAAAACCTCTCCGATTTTTCTTTATGTTAGTTTCCTCCTCCTTTTTACTCTTCCAAGGTCATCTTGTGATAGGAAACAAGTGGTCAGATAATGATATGATATGTGTGACAGAAGAAAGAAAGAACAGAGATGCCATAATATGGTTGTACACGGAGGCAGAATATTATTTTCCGGGGAAATTGGTGTTTGCTGTTTAACCCTGCTCATCCACTCTGCCCACTCCCACCAAACACTGCTTCCTCTTTACAGAGATCCTCTCCTCACAATCTTTTCATGTCTCACTGTTTTTAATGCACTGGGTTTTGCAACGGCTCTGGGATAAACACTATCATCCCCTTTTAATCCACTGAGAAGTGGACAGAGGTCCAGAGCCTCAGAGATACACAGGCAACTACCTCTACCTTTGAAGAGCACTTGAAGAGCCACACCAAACATATCTATGCAGAGTAACAAGAAGAGTTTGGGACAACTCTGGGAACTAATCCCAAGTCCTGTAATACCTGAACAAGTGCACAATTCATCATGCTTGTCGGCTTCTCATAGAGGTGGCCCCTTTCCTGGGACCACCCCAGGGTCAGCCCCTCAGGTTGTAATTGCAGTGGGAAAATAATTCATTAAAGAAGGGATGGCTGCCTTGCATGCAAGGTAGCTGCACAAGCAGGGGAAGGAAGGAGGGAGAAGAAGGTTTTCCTCCCTGTCTACTTGCTCCCTGTTAAAGTTTGCAGGTTAAATCGCTTTAGGTCAAGTTGAACCTTTTAGAGCCTGATGGCCATTATGACTCTCCTTCTATTCAGATATGAAGGTAGGAGAGTAGAGCACACATATCCATCCAACACAAAGTTTCGGTGCTCTGAGCAGACAAGTTTCAGTGACTATTATTATGGAAAAGGTGTGTGGGTGTGTGTCTCTGTGCGAGTGTGTGTAGGAGAGCGCAGCACAGGAATATAATAAGGAGAACTGAATAGGCTGAGTTAGTCAGCTAGAATAAGCTGACTAGGATGGGAAGAGAGTGGAGAGGGCCCCAGAACACAGGGGTTGGGCTGGGGGTGCTGAGCTGGGACTGGGAACCGTCTCCAATTGCTCCTATGCTCAGGGATAACAGGCTTAGTACATTCTTGTAAATACACAGAACTGCATTCAAGACCACTAACCCTAATTAAAACTACCTATAATAGCCCAGGCTGTGGCAGTCTATACAGATCAGAATGGATCAGACTATCCTTCTCATTTATTTTTCAAAATGAATGTATCTAAACATGTCACAATTGGTCAAGTTGGTGATTTACCTTTTTTATCTTCCCAGTTTATATCTAGATGGTAATTTCCGCTCTTCAGTTATTCAACCCAGAAAGAGCACTGATAAGGTTTTCAAAGAGACGGTCTTGGGAGAGCCTTGCCCTTAGACCATCAATATCTCATCTTGTGCACCACGCAAGTACCGTACTCAGAAGGAAAGATAGGAAATATAATCTATTCTTCCTCATACCTCTGTGCCATAGGGAATCAAGCAGTGCAAACCTGCATGCCAGGCCCTTTCACTGAAAACCGTCTCCAGGAGACTTATCAAACTGGGCTGCTTCTCCAGTGCCTTAGGCAATTAATGCAACTTTTTTACATTCCTAAGGATCCCCCACAGCAATCTCTGACAGACACACACAAACACACACATTCAAAGGGGTTTACTCTCCTATCACTTGATGCATAAGGATGGGCAGATGAAAAAAGACAAAGTGTTAAGAGATCATAGCGATGATGGCAGAGTCACAGATATGCTGATGTCAGGGGATGATACCTGGCACAGCTGAATACAGCTAATACACCCTGCTGCATTGCATTGGAGACATGGTAAACATATATGTACATGAAGTAACATCATGTTATATGTAAGAACATTTCATCCCTTTGTGGTGTAGTAAAACCAGTGAACTAGGCAAACCCTCCAAACGGCTTGTAGACAGCTTTGTTGATAAAGAAAATGGAATGGAAGTGCCTCGTAAATTATTGATATCACATATTGCATGTGAACTTTTGACATGGCTGTCTCCCTGCTGTCGTTCACTGCATGCCATAATCCTTTCCTTTCCTGCCAGATTTCACTCTGTTCCACGTAACCCTTGCTATTCCTCCAGCAAGGGAATTCAGCAGCATCATAGATTCTGTACAAGAATTGCATTTTATAAATCATTCCTGCAGTTAGCCTTCTGGCAAGCAATCACTTAGCGTGTTTTAGCCTCTCTCACATCGATTCTCAGGACTTTGCAGGTCTCAGCCTCAGTAACAGGATCCTGTCTTTGGATAAAGAACAAGACACTGAAAACTGGAGAAGCCAGACCTCCAAGAGTCTTCAGGTATGAACGAGTTTTTCAGAAGAGCTCAACTGTCTTTAAGCCCCTGTGTAGGGGCCAGATGTTCAAAAGTGCCCAATGCCTTAATAGCTTCCACTATAATCCTTTTAGACAGAATTTAAAAGCCCACAGTAGTGAGAGCTGAGCTCTCTGAAAAATTCAGCTGTATTTTATAACAAAGTCTACTAAAGAATAAATGTTACAGTCTGAAACTAAAAAAGAAAGAAATAAAAAGACCTGACATGGAAACTTCCTTCATTACCTTTTCTGTTTCATTTTGCTGGGAGCTGCACCAAAATGGTACTACTAAGGAAAAACATTGACTGGAAATTTTCTATCAACATTTGAGCAAGTGAAAAAATAACTTGATAGTTTCCAGCTTAATGTACAGGTAGTTGCGCTGACTTCAAAATTTCGTCTTAGGCAAAACTCAAGTACTGACTTTGTTTGAAGCAGGAATCTTAAAGGCCACCATTGCTTGTTGCATCTGGGATTACCTTGCAGGTTTTATACCTTTGCTTTGCTTCCCGAGATGAAATTACGTCACATCAGCTGGTTTGGCTGCAGGCTATTCTAAATCATTTGAAAAATGCTCAAGTGTGTCCTGGTTTCAGCTGGGACAGAGTTAATTTTCTTCCTAGTAACTGGTATAGTGCTGTGTTTTGGATTTAGTATGAGAATAATGTTGATAACACACTAATGTTTTAGTTGTTGCTAAGTAGTGTTTACACTAGTCAAGGACTTTTCAGCTTCCCATGCTCTGCCAGGTGCACAAGAAGCTGGCGGGGAGCATAGCCAGGACAGCTGACCCAAACTGGCCAAYGGGGTATTCCATACCATGTGACGTCATGCTCAGTATGTAAGCTGGGGGAGTTGGCTGGGGGGCAGTGACTGCTGGTCAGTCAGCGGGTGGTGAGCAATTGCATCGTGCATCATTTGCTTTGTATATTATTTTTTTATTATTATTATTACTACTACTACTATTTTACTTTATTTTGTTTCAATTATTAAAGTGTTCTTATCTCAACCCATGAGTTTTCTCACTTTTACTCTCCTGATTCTCTCCTCCATCCCACCAGAGGTGGGGGGAGTGAGCGAGCAGCTGTGTGGTGTTGAATTGCTGGCTAGGGTTAAACCACTACAAAGTGCTACTTATTGTCTTTTCATTGTTGCATACAATACAGCAGACTGATCGAAAGATAAGAGGGGCTTGGACCAAAGAACAAAGTAAAAAGAGCCACTAACCATCTGGTATCAGTTAGATAACCAAAAGTTTGGTGGCACGAGTTCGATAACCAGGGTTATTGCTACCCCTCTTGCCCCAGGATGCTATGCCCCAAATTTACGACATTTATGAGTGTGAATATAAGATTACTTAGGGTAATATAAGTCCATTTGGTACAGAATTTTAATAATTTATCTTCTATGTACCATTGTTTCACATCTACACATCTTAAAATCAGCAGATGACCTTGAAATGAGGTAGAGGACAACCTAATGTTATATCTCCTCTCACCAAGGATACAAGTGACTGAGTAATGTTTTGGACATCAGGTGCTGAGCATCACCAAGGGCCCTCATAAAACAAGAAAGCTCTTTAGGTACAAAACAAAATGACAACTTGTATCGCCACTGCAGGGAAGCTGGAAAAGGATGGAAGTGGGAGAATTCCCTCACAATCCAGGGAAAATGGCTGAGGCAAAAAAACCTGGGTGCTGTAAATAGCAAAAAGTGTGAAACTCAGTTTTAAGTATTTTTGTGAGTAACATATCAGACAAATAACTCAAGAGGTGTTCAGCATTGCCAAGGCTAGTGAAACCCTTTATGATCTGCTGGCTACCATCTGGCTGTATAATCTAAAACAACTTGGGTGACCTGCTCGTACAAGCACATTTTTCTCCTGAGATTTAAGTGACAGGAGAGACTGTAGTAGATGACTGGTTATATCAGGAGAGATAGTGAAGTATTAAAGTGGGGCTCTGCTGAAATTCATATGGGATGCAGTGTGTAAGTCTAGCTAACCACATTCAGGAATGCTGAATTCAAACTGGGATGGGTACAGAGAAGGACTCCTAATATTACCAAGGGAACCTGACTTACTAGAGGAGAAAAAAAATACTTCAGAGAGAAAAACGCTGTCCCTACTAYGTCTGCCAGACCACAAATACCACCGAGGAATAAAAAGTACCTAAGAGACAATCTGAGGCCCATGTTAAGGCTGAGCACTGGGACTGCTACCAGTCCTTGTCAGTAGCTAAATGGTATTGCCATTTCATTGTGGAGAACTAAGTCACTCAGGTGCAATTCAGAGGAGGACAGAGAGCCACCAAAAGCCTCTGAAAGACTAATCCACTAGAAGGGCTCAAATTGCACTGAGTAGAGCTGAGAGCACAGAAGAGATGCATGTCCTGCAGTAGAGCTTGGGGTCACACAACTGACTGATGAGGTGGAAACACAAATTCTAGGCATTTTTCCACCAAAGATGGTGTAAATGGTGCTCTGATATCTTCCAGGAGTGATGAAACCACCCTGTGATAATTCCACAGGTGGGGAACATTCCTTGATTTAGCTGAAGAGCAGCCACCCTGCAATCGGCGATAGTGCCTGCTTCAGAAACAGCATGTGTTTTTCACCCAAGAAAGTCATTACATGAAATACACACACAAGCACTGGAAATAGGTCCCAGAACCCAGCACTGTTCTCCCAGAGCCCCATTAAATAGGCTACAGAATCAGGATTCTTCTAGCTTCACCAATCATGCATTTGTTTTTGGCACAGTGGCCCATCTTCAGCAGAGAGTATAGTCCCATCAAGATTATAGGTCACGGCTGGTGGAAAAGCATCCCTAGAAAATAAAAGCTGCAGCACCTCTCTCAAGCAGATGAAGGTCTTGGTCCCAGACTTGCTTCCTTCCCATATGGGTTCTAGCCAGTAGACAATAGGCAAAATGCAGCTGCAGATGCTTSCTCCTCTTCCTTCTCCATCAGGCATGTTCCCTCAGACAACATGGGGTTCGTGGTCCGGTTTTTGGCCTGATGAAAATGGAGAAAGGTCGTTTTGTTCCACTGATCCACAAAAAGCCTGAGCTATGGCTCCTCAGACAGCTGCCCTGATCTGAGACACAGTGAACCAGGGCATGGAGGATCCTGAACAGGCCCGCAGTTTAGAGGGAGCTTCAGTCACTCAGTCATGCGAAACACCCACATTGTTTATGGAGGTACCGTGATGTCTCAGCAAGGCAGCTGTAGTGTGTTGTCTGAATAAGGCCAGCTAATGACATGACAACAAATAAACACAAACGGGATGTGAATAAATGTAGCATGTAAATAGAGGGAAATGTAAACATCATTATGAAGGTGGACAAGATTCTAACATGACATTTCAAAAGTATTAGGGGGAAAAAAAGGTAATTGATTAAAGGACAGGAACCAACATGTGATAACAGGAATACTGGACACACCGGCCCCAGGGGTTCCTTGTTCCTTACTGGGGGCTGTTTTTACCATTGTTCTGCTCTTTTTATGTTTTCCTCTGTATCAGTGGGAACTTTCCCCACTTCTGCTTACATCTCCCCTTCCATTCTATCCTGTTCTCTCTAGATGGACACAGACTGTTGAAAGTGGAAGGCAGATTTTTGTGCTAGCCACTTCTTCATTCAAATTACCTTTAAGCTCATTGAAAACTGAGGTCTAAATAAAGGTGGAATACAGCCTGAAGAGTTGTAATAAAAAATGCCTAATGGCTTCTACAGGATGTCAGTTAACCTGGTTCATGAAGGGAAGATGGTTGATAACTCAGTGAATATTCTAACCATTTCAGCCCTACAAGAACTTAACTGTTTTACATACCATACTCTCTAGAAATCCCCCACTGGATTTCACCCTCTAATGTCTATAAAATTAAGGCAATACATATTCTTAGCACGTAGGCAATAAATAGGAAATGTTCAAAAAGACCAGATCTTATGGGATACACATTAGTTCCCACAATAAAAGAACACAAATCAAACCCAGCAGCTGAAGACCAGATGAGTGAATGGTTACTCTGAGCCTCTAATGAAATGATATTGTGAAAGGCACTAGACAGATTGAGTAGAGCTCAGTTGACTGACAAAACTGCCCACTCTGTCCACCATTATAATTAATCTACCTAGAACTATTTCCTTTTGAGTGTGCACTGGTGTGTGCATCCATATGCACATGTGCTTGTGTGCTTTGTTGGAAATTATTCATTGCTGTTTCTTTAGTGTAAAAAACGGTCTAACAGCAGAGCTTTATGCTTTAGACTTCACTATGAATACACTTTCAAGGTAGGACTCCTGAAATGACTCATTTTCAGTACATCTGACAGTCATTTCAATTAACACATTTATCAGCGTATTTACAACATGCAGAGGGAAATAAAGATCCTGTTAAAGAATGAAGCAAGATGAATCAAGCCTCTCACTTAGATTAAAAAAGAAGCAAAACTAAATCATCACCACAAGTTAATATGGAAGCTAAAAGCACAGCAAGAATAGAAATGAAGATTGGATATTTATACCGTTAAGGAGGATATTCAGAGAAAAAATAGTCAGGATTAAAAAGAAAGCAAGATCAACATCTTTCGCTATATAAATGTTGTCCGTTCCATTTGCTTCAGCAGAACCCTGCCAACAGCCTTTAGTGATGGATCTGACCTGCAGTCTCAGAACCTGCATATTTCAGATATACCTTGAAATCAAGGTTTAGAAATTGTTCCTGGAAACAAAGACAAAGGCAAAGTCCTGCATGTGGGTTGGAATAATTTCAGGCAACAGTACAGGCTGAGGGCTGGCTGACTAGGAATCACCTCTGCAGAAAAGCACCTGGGGTGCTGACAGACAGGGAGTTGAACGTGAGTCCGCCAACCAAGCTTACAGTGACAAATGCCAACTGCACAATGGGCTGCATTAGCCAGAACACAGTTGATGGTTTGAGTGAGCTGATTTCCCCCTCTATTTTGCACTTGTGAAGAGCACATGACTGGACTACTGTGTGCAGTTTTGGGCTTCCCAGTTAAGAAAGTTATCAACAAGCTAAAGCAAGTTCATCAGAGACCCACTGAGATGGTTAGGGACCAAAGCATATGATGTACAAGATAAGGCTCCAGAAGCTGAGCTTGTTTAGCTGCAAGAAAAGAAGGCTAAGGGGAATCGGGTTAATATTTTCAACTACCTAAAGAGGGTTTAAAGAAGAGATGAAGCCAGACTAAGAGGTGACAGACACAAAGTACAGCAAATGGAAATTAGAAATACCAATTAGCTATAAGGGAAAAATTCTTCACAGTGAGGGTGGTCAAACATTACAACAGAGTCCCAGAGAGGCTGTGTAGTCTCCATCCTTGGAGATATTCAAAGCAAGACAACACAAAGACCCCGAGGGACCTGATCTAACTTTGACGCCGCCCTGCTTTGTCCTCTAGAGGTCCCTTTAAGTTATATCTTTGTATGATTTTTGAAAAGAATAGGGGAGAAAATCAGAAATGTCACGGCACAGAATGAGATTCAAGAACCAAGGAATATATAAGGCAGACAGAAAAGAGGTGCCTAAGTTGAATACTGAGCCAGACCCAAAGAATCATCATCTGGTTATAATAGACTTAACGAAGACAAACTTCATCTCCCTTTGGAAATCAAAGCCCTGCAGGCTTCTTGTAGTGAGGTAAATGAAGACAAGAATAACCTTGAGCTCCAGTCATACTGTACTTATTCATTGCTTATTTAAGACATAGCAACCTATTGTATATTGCTGCAATTTGTATAGCTGACTATATAGAACTACAGTTACACATTGTGGCTAATTGCTGGAATATACATCCTCTGAAGCCATTAGGAGTGTTACCACTGACTCATTTGAAGAGTGTAATTTAGCCATCTGAATTATCTGACTCATCTCTGTAGGCTCATCTCAGCAGGTTCTTCTAATGTTGCCCTTTGGAGGAGCTTCTCTCTGTACAGAGAGCTTGGGGAGACTAACCTAAGGAGATGCCCAGTGCTCTGTGAATACTGCCCTTTCTTTCCTCCTCAATAAAGACGGGGATGGTAATAACTGCCTACCTCCACATTTAATGGGTGAATCAGTTGATGTAAGAGCAATTTAACAACATTTGCCAGGGTATAAAAACAGTCTTGTTGAAAGATTGGAAGGATGAATTGGAGRAAGGATTGCTGACCATTAAAAAGCCAGCTTTTCAACAATATCAATTAATATGTTGTTTTTAGGGCTGTGTGAATAGCCTGGCAAAGAAACAGTGTTTAAAGGAGGTCCAGTTAATTAGGGTTTGCAGAAACCAATGTGAAGATAGGCAAAAAAACCCTAATAAATATTGAACAAAGGAAGCTAATCTGTAGTAAGACGGCTTCAATGAATAAGGGAGTGTGCAGAGTTTTTCTGTCTGTGATTTATGGTCACTGAGTGGTTACACAGGTACTCGGGGGGKTTATGAAGCATCAAAAATGTTCTAAGCAGCACATAAAATAAAATAAAAATTCTACAAGACATTCAATGCACAGCAATGTTTGTGAGGTCAAATACAGCTGCTGCAGCTGAGTTATATATTCTGTACGATAATATATTCTATATAGTAATGTATTCTATATTCTCACATGTATTGTATATATTCTATTCAAATAGATTTGTTGCTGTACCTTTATAATAAATGAATAGGGCAGGAGGAGGGACACAAATATTTCATTTCTAGAACAGAATTACCACTTTTGGGGAAAAAGTGAGAAATATGGAGAAGAAAGAGTTACAGATCGGGAGAAAAGTATGAGAGAACTGGGTCATAGAAGATATGGCCAATGGTGTCAAAGACAGCTGAGGGTGGAGTGCTGGTTTGGATAAGATTATTAGTTGCTTTGGTTCGGGCAGTGCCAGTGGAGCTGAAGGAAGAGATTAGGAAGGGTCTGGGATCTCCAAAGGTTGATTGCAAGTACTGCATTTAATGTGTGTAGGGATGAAAGCAATGGTTTTTGATAAATTAAAACTAAAGCAGGGCTATATTTTACAAAAATGATGTCACTGAGAGGAGAAGGAGCATGAAGGAGGGAATGAGAATAGGAGAAAAGGAAAACAGCCAATAGGTTGGGGTGGTGACAGTAAACAAAGCAGTAGGGCTTAGATAAAGAGAGAGTTACTGAAGGAAGGAACCGCTGGTTATATTTTATCTGATATGCGATATCTGATATGGAGAGTTATCAGTGAAATCTTGTGTGGAGAACAAAGTGGAGAAGAGGGCTTAAGAAATGACCTGTGTCCAGGAATGTGTGGTATGATTCATATGAATGAACCTCAGTAAGCTTCACCAGAGAATTAAAATGAGGATAAGCAAGAGAAGAATTAAACTCAGAGCTGAAGAAGGAAATAGCTGTGGGAGCCTATTTAAATTACTTCTGGGACAACTGTGCTGGAGCTACCTCGCTCTCTGAGACCTCCATGAATGACACTTGCCAGTCCTGTGCTCTGGGCAGTGCCAAAGACCAGATCCAGCTCTCATGGCTGAGGCCATTGGGCTGCTTCTGTTTGTCTGAGGGGAAATATTTGTCCATTATGCAGCTGTGGGCAGCATCATGACTCATTGCAAGTGTTTCCTTCAGGCTTTCAAAACACTGGAGTTATATGGATGTTCAGCAGAGATGGACCCTATTTTACCTGAAGCCAGGCAAGTTTGGCGCAGACAGGCCAGATGGTCAAAATGATGAATATCCTCCATTTGCCATTCACCCTCAAGCTGTGTTGAATTGCTTCTGGTTGTCTGGACAGCCTGCTTTGCTAGGGCATGCTCAAAGACAGCCAAGCCCATTTTGAGATGCAGACAATAAAAAATACACCTATACTATACAGAAGAAGATTTCTGTGACTCAGACTGCAGCAGCCTAAAGGCTGTTTTGCTGATTTTCCAACTTGTGTGTTGGCTCTGGCAAAATGTAAGTGTCTCCCATTAACTAACTTTATTACAGTCTATTCAGATCCCTGAATTCGCTTAGGATCTCAGCACCATGGTTGCCCAACTTCCTAAAGTGTACCAGGCATACACATCAGCATTTGTCAAGACAGGACAGCTTTTGCAAAGGCATTGCTGTGCACAGACTTGAATGGGGTGTTATTAATCTCTTTAAATTAAGTTGTCTCTGTTGGCTGGGTTCCCATTACAGTCGCTGGAGATCTGGTCAATACAGCTGTAAGACATCAGTCAATTTATTCTAAAGTAGACACCCACATTTAGGTCAGATGAATCATGCCCTAGGTATTATGGATGGTATTGACTGGTTCTCCATAATCATAGCTGAAGCCCAGATATCTGCCTCAAAGGTAAATACTTATATTTTAGAAATCTCGATTCAAAAACCAGCATCCCACTGTTGGGTCCATGCCACATGCCAAGGAGGAGTAAGGTGACGCATGGGGATCAGAGTGATAACCCAGGTCTTGGGAGGTTCACATAAACTTCCAGGAGGAAGGACGAACTCACAGCTATACAAATGGTCCAAGAGCATCATTTTAGTCCTGACCTCACCACAAACTTCATCTGCCACCTCCTCTGTAACCAAGTCACTTTGTCGCTCTACACCTTTGCATCTCACATGGACAGAATGACATTCCACTTCCCAGACTGTTCTCTCACCTACATGGACAGCAAGCTCCTACTGCGTCTTACAGGGCTTAGCACACGCAATCTTGTATTTTGTTTCAAACCTCTAGTTGCTACTGTGATATGAGTAAATAATAGAGAAGCCACAGCAGCTAGTCAGGAGAGCTTTCAGTCCCAAGAGTGATTGCCTTTTTAACTAAGAATACTATGTTTTCATATTGGATTTCTTTCTTTTTTGTGTGTGTTATTGTTGTTGCTGCTGAAAAAAAGTGATTTATTTCAGCATGTTTTCTCTTGTTTAAAAACCAGAAACTTAACCCTTGCTCTTTCCAGAGTAAAAGTAACCCTACAGGGTATGTAATAAATATTTAAAATGAATAATTGAAGGAGGGAGGAAAAAAATCATGTCACGGAGGGATAGCAAGAATTTTATTTCAGGGTAGTGACAGCTTCTGTTGTCTCTGCCATCAAATAACTCTGAACTCAGGAGGACTGCTGCATGCAGATGAAGTCACATTAAATAAAGGTGTCCACAACATGTGCATCATCTTCATCTGAGTGGCAGATCGGTCCCCTCAGCACAGAGGCCAAGCGGTGGATGCGGAGTGCTCTCCCTCCGTCAGAGGTGGTCCCGTGAGGACAAGGTTAAGGCTGSCTAACAGCACAATGGGGAGAGCCTTGCATGGCGCCTTCCCTCACTGTCTTAATTTTGGAGTGGATTTCCTCCCTTGCTGCTGTCAGACCAGTATGCTCCTCCAGTGATGGAATTTATTTTATCTGTGTTTTAAATCACAGGAGAGAGGAATTGTATGCTGATTAGGTGAATAAGCTGTCACCATCCTACCAGGCAGCTGCTCCACACCTGTCTTGAAATCAAACACTGGGCCTGAGCACTGGTTGCAGCAGAGAAGTGTGACGCCAGCCTAGCAGGAGAGAGCATCCTTCCAGAGCTGCTGCTTTCCACCTTTGCTTCTCAAGAAAAAGGCAGGAGTTTGGCTGTGGTTTCCCTGTGCACTCCTGGGTTGGGTGTCTGGAGAGCCACTTCAAGTTACTGTCCAGGTACATTTTTTTGGAGGGAAACAGAGGCATGAGTCAGTTGAGTATTTTATTTGCCTTTCACTGGGAATTTGGCAGAGCAGGGAACTGGTCCTGGCTCTCCAAAGCCACGCTAGCACTCTGGCCATGGACCGCCCTTACTTACCACAAGGATCCAGTCAGACTCGTGGTTATGCTCTTAGAACTACATCAATACATACCCCGCTGCAAAGAGCTTACGGTTTAGCACCCCCACATTTTCCACATGTTCTGAAGTCCCGTTGACTCCCCGTCACAGGCCATGACTTTCCACATTCCCTAAAGCTCAATGAGACAAGAAATAACAAAGTACTTTGAGCAACAAAAGGCCAGTGTAACCTCAAAGTGATTCCTCCCAGTGCAGAGTACGAAGTATGCGTTTGAATTACTCTTCTGATCTGGTAACGGTGTAAATCACTAGCAAGCTACAAAGTGATGGTGACTGTATAAAAAAAAAAGTGATTAACTTAAAAAAACAGAACACCCCTCCGAGGAGGATCTTCTCAAATGTTACTAATTCAAACGTTTTTTGTCCTCTAATTGTATTGAAAAACGTATCTAAATCTAAAACCATTTTTGATACTTATGAATGGCTGAAATAAAAATTACTTTTACTAACAAGTGATTATGTAATATTAAAATGCCATTATCACATTTATCTGTTTACCAGCTGGAGTTCTAATTGAAATTTGTTCAGAACTCATAATAGTGTTAGGTCATGTTAGGCTTACAGCATTAAGCGATGATTACATCTRTGGCTTTTGTTTTTAATTAGCTTTTTTCAGTTATCTGGGAGAGATAGAACCTTTCAAGATCGTAATTCACTTTTGACTACAATGGAAAGAGAACAAACCGAGTCATCTTACAGAAAAATGTGCAACTGTATAATTTACATTCCTGACTCTGGGGCTGTTAGATCTGACTGTATTTTGATTTCCTGTCACTCATCAGTTATGTTAATTGTTTTTTGATGGCAATGAGGTGCTGGCATTTGCACATTCAGGGATCTAAAATGACTTTTTACAAAAAAGAGATGAGCATGTATTGTGTCCTTCTTTTTCGGTGGCAGGACAGAAGCATTGCTTTTAATGCAAAGTACTGAAAAACAGACCACTTTGTATCAACCATGCAGATGAACGTAGCCAGAGGTGAGTTTTGAAGAGGGTCTCAAATGTAGCTGTAGCTCTGATTCAGGAAAAGTATTTGAGCATGTGCCTTCATCATTCATCCCAGCCTACAAACAGACACACATGATTACTCACCTGCTTTAGGTTAAACATCTTGCTGAGTCTCATCCTATGGAAAGGGCAAGCCGTTGCAAGCAGCAAGCCCACAGGGGGTACTTCATGTGCCCCTAACTGACACTAATGCTCATTAGTAATGAACTGACTCAAGCAGTTCCCCCAAGGAGGAGAAGTGCCCCTGCTGCCCTCTTTCTTCAAACTCTTGCTTAGCTTGTTGTAAATACCCATGCGTGGGAGAACAGAGGAGTAACTCCATGAGCCAAAACAGGGAATAATCAGCCTTAATCCGCTGGAACAAGCGACTGCTGAGAGATGGCGAGCAGCCCCGCTCGCCTTTCTGCTGCCACTGGGAGTCTGGGGGGCATCCACGGCACAGCACAGCTCCCACCTCCACGCACGCCTGCCACGCCGTGCCGCATCTGTGCTCTCGAACAACACACAGGGCGAAAAGAGAACCTGAACGTGGCCAGCCATGGGAATTTGGTGGTATTGTTTGCCAGCCAAGTGCTTATGAAAATGAATTGGATGGAGTTGGTAGACTGCGACTATAGGAAAAGAGCAAGGTCATTTATTTCACACTATACCTGTGGAAGTGTGAGACACGCAGAGCGGCAATAGTAAGAAACCAAGTTTGATGAGCTTACATGATAGTGATTGGTATCCCTGGAGGGGTTACAGGAATTGTATAAATTGTAGAAAATGGGGTCAGAAGGGATGTTGAGATGTAAGATAATCCACCCCCCCACCGAGGTGACTCAAGGGGCGAATTGCCCATAGACATATTGTCTGTAATTCTCTTGCTCTGCTCAGTGCCAGAGTAGTTCAGCGGTTTTCCAGTATCCAGTTGGAAAAACAGCTTTCTAAGAGGAATTGCAGAAAATTCAAGGCAGAGTAACAAGAATGACCAAAGGTCTAAAATACACCTGTAGCATTCAGTCAGTCACTGCAAATGAATATAACCAGCTAATACCACTTACAGATGAAAATATTTAGGCTGGGGTTCAAAGTACCTGACCTGATTTCCCCCTCTACACACCAGAAAATTATCCTCCCCGTCATTATGCCTCACTGTGCCCAAACAGTTCCTTCTGTGTTGACCTGAGCCACCGCTCCAATGGCTCAGCCCCTTCCGATCCTTATTGCTTGTTTCTGGGAAGACGAGGAGATGCTTTTTCCCCATCACTAAATGAGCATGTGGTACCCTTACCAGGGCACAACTACCACGGGCATTTCCAGTGCCCCCTGTGAGCACAGGAACAGAGTCAGTACCTCTCACTGGGGCTGCTTAAATGCATCATTTCCCTCCTTGGGGCAACTGGTCTGCAAGGGAAATCATCCTCAATGGTTATTCTGGAGCAAAGGATTGAGAGGTTTTGGGCAGGCTGCCAGTTTCTGCTGGGATGTGATGCTCACCCCCACTTGCAAGGGAGGCAAGGGATCTTCCCATGGCAGTCCTCCCATGCCAGACTCCTGCCGTGCTCTGCTTTCTGTAACCACTCAGAGCTAATGGACACTGGCTTGAGGGTCCTCCTTGACTTTGACAACAGAGGACTCTGTGCCTCTGCTTATATGAACTGGTGGTTCTTAAAAAGCCATGTGAGGTCTAATGCAGGAGGCTGGCAACATTGATTTTGCTTTTTTTGGGAAACCAAGCATCAAGTTCTTTGCTCTTTATATCGACTCCCCTGCAGAATCTGTGGTGAGATCCAGGCAGCCTTCACAGGACAGATATCTGTGCTGGGGAAGACCCCAATCTCTTCCTGATGACACCTTGCACCGCCGAGAGGCCATGCAAGGATGCAGACGTGGGCTAAGTCCCACACCGCACAGGATTCAACCGAGGAGATGCAGACACACTCACAGGCTCAGGAGACTTGAGATCAGACCTGCCATGACACCACGTAAGCTGGAGTGACTGCACAGGGGGACCTGAGAGCAGAAAGACAAAAAGTGATGCCGAGATGAGAAGAGTTTCATTGGGGATGAACGTGGCAGCAAGAGAAGGCAGTTCCTATCATCACTTACAGCCACAGCAGCCTTCATCAATGACAAGATGGGCAGCAAACAGTGGTCCTGTCACAGGAAATCTTTCCTGGTCTTGCTCTGGATTTTGTTCTTGTTCTTAACCACTGCAGATTTTTTTTTTTTCTTCAGTGAAAAAACAGGGGACAATAAAACTGTATGGTCATTATTTATCAAGCAATCACCTTACCTAAGGTGAAGGAGTCATTTCCAGTCTAGCTTTGAACCAGCTAACGCTGGGACTCAAGCCTGCCCTTTCCACAAGGTAAGGCAGTAACCCAGCTGCCCAAACACTGGCTATGCTGGGGCTGCTTGGGATTTAGCAAAATTCCTCCTGGGACYCAAACAACTTTTCACAGGCAAAATTTTAGCAAAGAGAGTGCATTGCCACAGAAAATGCTGACTCCTTTCCTAAGTTCAGGTTAAAAAAAAAACAAAATGCAACCCAGTCTAAACATCAGTGCAATGCCACTAAAGCGATGTAACAAAAATAACTYTGGCCTGAAGACTCAGAGATTTAAATGAGACTAGAATAGGCCTTTAATTACTTCCATTTTTACTCTTTAGCAGCCTCAACAGGACTAAAATAGTTCCCTCCCTCCTTTTCCCACTATGTCAGTAGGACAGAGTCACACATGAGGATTCACACGCTCCCTAATGTTGTGCCTCCTTAGACACAACGATACCTCCATTGGCTTTCTCTCCCCTCCCACAGCAGGCATTCAGCGTGCATCAGCCGCACCACAGCCAAAACAAGAGGCACGCAGGTGGATTTCTTTTTTTGTCTCAGCTCTATCCCTTTTCTCCCTTCCTTTTTTCGGAGGAGATGCAGATGGCAGAGTCGCTCCTTTTGCTGTGTGCAAGTGTCTAGACAAAAAAACTCYCCACAGCTTGTGCAATTTTCTGAGCTGCCTTCTGCTCACCTCCACCTCCTCATTTTCCTCTTTATCTGCTTTCTGTATTCTCCATGCTGCTATCAGTCCTGTGGAAATGAACACATCAAAGCCATGAGTAGTCGTTTTTTCACTGCTCCTGTGTCCTCTCTCCCCCCCTCTTCCTTTAACATTAATATTAATAGCTACTGTACCTTTCTTCACTGTTGCTTTCTTCTTGATCCTCAAGGGACTAAGTCTTTTCTTGGACTTTCTGCTACAGCAAACGCTTGTTTGAAGGAATGCTAGGGCATGCTGGGAAGCACAACACTGGTGATGCCTGTGATACAATATTGGGCCAAGCAGCAAAGATATTAAATGCTATTGTACTTATCGGAAGAGTCAAGCATGCTTTTATCCCTGCCACGTATGGCTGGATTTTTTTTTCCTTGTTGCTTTCCTAGCAAAAATAGCTTTTTAATCAGTCCAAAATCTCCAAGGAGAAGAAAAAAATAAATAACCTCTTTCCTATGCCCTCCTTGATGCTTTTCCACAGGGCTGCTGCCTGAGGAGCAAAGAAGCAAGTGCTGTTTCACACCTGTTGTCAAACCACACACACACACAAGTATACACTACAGGGACACACATCACCAGCATCCCCACCACTGCTATTATTTAAAGCACTGAGTTAATGAGCTATCCTGCCCTTCAAGGATTGCCTGCCTGTTGCTAGTCCCTGGGGCTGAGAGCTGAACTCCTCGCGCATGCGTCAGCCCAGTTCTCACATTTGTATTCTGTGATGCGGTTGCGTGTCTGGAGTGCTAGGAAGAAATCCCCCAGGTTTGATTTCACTTGCACACGTATAATGGAAATACGGCAGCGCACGGTGAGCATGACGTTTCTGCTCCGTGGGGGCTGCATGCAATCCACGGTGAAGGTTACTACTTAGGATCACAGTGGTGCCCAAAAGGCAGAAGGTGAATTTCTTGATGTCGTTGTCACAAGAAACAGGTACCGTGGTAATAATGAAACTCACTGTAACCCTCAGAGTGAGTTATTCCAAGCATGATTTCTGCCTGAACAGATGTAAAGGTTATTATGTGCTTCTGTCTTGATGCTAGGGGTCCGCTCCCTTTGAAAGCAAGGATTTCTTTAGTGTGCAGAAGCAGACTGTACTTCTGGGACAGGAGGGACTGGGGCACTCCAATGAGACTCCCCTTACACTTCTTTTGTGACGTGCTGTAGCTGGACACAGCAACGTGTAATCCCCTTCCCCTCTCTCCTGCGCTCCCCCAGAGCTGCTGCTGATGTGAAACCAACCGTTGTTACAGCCAGTGGAAAGACCCCCATGAGCAGCAGTGGGTTTGCATCAGCTGGTAAAAGGACTGAGGGAGGTCAGGAGATGGATTGGCTCTTGCTTTCAGGTTATCACCCCATCCTATCTTTTCCCTTTCCTTCTCCAGCAAAGCCTTGTGTAGGCTGATAGCTGCAGACTAGCTGCCCTTTAGTCTCAGTGTAGTCTGGGGAAATCTCCCTCACCCTGACTCCCAGCTGCAGGACTGAAATGGGCCGTACTGGCACCATAGCTATGACTTGTGAAGAAAACTGGTGGGGGAGGAGAAGAACAATACACCGAGTTATGAATGGAAGAGAAACAYCAAGGACTTGTGCAAAAGCCCACTACAACCAAAGGAGCTGCAGATTGCAGAGACACAGGTCAGGCTCCTATTATAGCCTTTTTGGAGACTAGAAAGCCTCACACAAGAATAGCCCTGTGTCCAGCAGTGCCAGTCTCAACCATTTCAGCTCCAACCAGCAGCACCACAAGACCCTAACAGAAGAATGGGAGATTGTTTGCCACAGGGGTCAGGAGAGTCATTAGTCCTAACAAACAAAAGGAGGTGGGGGGCATCTATTTGCTTGTCATAATCACCAGTTTGATGGTTTAAAGCATGTGCAGCAGCTTCAGAATCTAATAGAGATGCCTTGTGTTTGCAAACATGAAACCTAAACAAAGTTTCAGGTGGTGATTGGAGGATGCTTTTGAGATCTCTGCAGGAAACCTAATAGTAAAATTCAAATGAGGTCACATGCTTTGCTGCTTGTCTACAAGATTCTCCCAAAGGTCTCCCTGCTCCCCCAGCTTATGAGCCTAATTAACCCCCTGCACCTCGTTGCCAGGCATGGAATTTTAAGTAATTATGGGGATGTGTGGCTTCCTTACCAGCATGTCAAACTCTTCATGTCACACTCCGAGCGCTGGTATTTGCCTTGCACTTCTCTGTTCAGTGTTGCACGGGGTGGTCAGCTATCCACACGTGCAAAACCTCAACTGGAGGGATCAATTTACAGGCAGCCTTTAGACCAAGGAGGATAAAAATTCCCCTCAAGGGTCATGCGGGTTTCTGCAGCACTCTGGAGCAGGATGCTACGAGTCTGAGTTGTCCTTAGATGTTTTAAACTATTTCACAGGCATTAACTATGCCCATTTCATACACACAATCCTACCTTAACCAGCTCCCCTGAGCAACACGGATGGTGTGTGAGCTTTTCTGCATATTCAGCTGGCAAGGGACAGCCTGAGGAATCTGCACTGCTCCCACAGCTCTCCACACATTCCTCATTAGACAGCCTGGATTGAAAGAATAAAAACAGTAACCAGTAAAAAAATCTAGGAGCCTCCAGCAGAGCTCCAGGAATTGGACAGGAGCTTTGGCACAGGCTGCTACAGAGTTTGCCCTCTCTGCACTTGCCTTTCCATTGCAGCAATGAATCCCTGGCTACCCTGCGACTTGGTGATGAGGAGAGGGCACCTTTACTCACCCCACTGCTYTCTTAGACTCTGTCACACCCCGGTGTTCAAGGTTTTCATGGAGTGCAGAAGCCACAGAGTCAAATCTCCTCAGGTGGAGAAGGACTCCAAACCTTCGAATCCCACCTCCTGAGTGGGTGCTCTCACCACTAGGTCAGCAGGCAAAATGGAGGCAGAAGTAGTTTAAGAGTCTCCAAATATATGGCCTTAGTTTAGGAGATGTTTCAGACTCCGAGTCGCAGGGCAGATAAGCCCAGATGACAGTCTCACACACTTCTTTCTTGGTTTGCCTCCTGGTTGGGGTGGAGGACCCAGTGCTCAGCACATTAGATGTTGTAAATCACATGGTAAAACATCTATTTTCCCCACCATTCATTACACAGGGAATTGAGGAGCTGCTAAGTAATTTACTGAATTTACACTAATTTTACTGTACTGAATTTAAAATACTGTAAATTCCCTGAGCCGTGAGCAAACTTGGAGGAGCTGCAGTCTCAGCATCATCATACAATGCTGACATGAAGCACTGTCTGTCAAAACTTCTTCCTCCACCTTRAGGAGTATTTAGGTCCCCCGTATACAGCTAGGCATGGTATAGTTTTTCATTTCAAGGGGAATCCCTAGATATTGGAAATCCACTCTGGTCGCTATCAGAAAAAGGTATGCGAAAATCTTTCACTGAATTGCATACTGCCTTGTACGGTGCAATCATTGCAGTAGCCTTTGTGACATCTATTTTGATTTAACTCCACTTTGCATTTTGTTGCCCCGTATATTGAGACAGCAGCAGATTTTTCTATGGCCAGTAATGGACTGTTAAAGAAAACAATATCAAGTGTACTAGCATGATTTTCAAAATGATCAGGAATAAGCTGAATAAAAAGGATATCTTCCAGTGAAAAACTTAATAAACGGCATGCCAGTTTCTTTTTAACAATTCAGGAGACCATGGCACAAATTCTGATGGTACACAAACTATGCAGATTCTTAAAGGTGAACACTACAGCAATTTTCTATGTGTATATTAAGACGGCCTCTAGGAACAGTTAGTGCTATTAAATGTTGACAGCCAATCGCAAACATAAGTAACTATTCTAGGTGGTTTTAAGCATTTTCCAAGAAGATATCACTGTCCTATTACATTCTGTTTACACCAGTTGATTAACCATTTATTTCAAGTACCTATTAGTCCTGTGACCTACTGAATAAAGCATTTGCCTTGAGTCAGGAGTTTGCATCCACAAATCTTACTTAGTGGGTGACTTTCCCTTTCTCTGATTCAGTTTCTGCAGATATAAAACAGGGATAATGATAATGACCTCATTAGTAATGCCATTAGGGATTTACTAATAAGCTAATTATTATTGGGGAATAAAACTTTATGTGAGGAACCATTTATTAAAGCATCCCCACGGCTTATTCACAGTCCATGAGCGATTTATGAATGGAGCCTTGGAGGGAAGGTTGATGAAAAGTGCTCCAGTGCTAAAGCAGCAAAGATCCAAACCTCACGGCCACATCTCCAGCAAATAGGTGTGTATCAAGGCATAGACATGCACAAATTCTCAGTAGTTCTTCATCTTTATGTCCCTCCTCAACTTTCCTCAGCTGCTGCTTTTGCTGAAGGAGGAGGAGGTGGGGAGTACTTCTTTGGCCCTTTTGGTGAGAAAGTATGGGATTCTTCCATGTTCAACGCTGTCACCAAATGAGTGACAAACACTTCCCCTGCAGCTGTTTCTGCAGCGTTACACCCATCTCTAACAAGGGAAAGGATGAGGAGGAACTGCGCTTGGAACAAGGATATTGGGTGCAGATGGAGGGAGCTCCCTCATATGGCCTGGAGCACACACCGGGATCTTTTAGAACATGACAGTGGTGAACAGTATACAAAAATCTTATCTCCCACCTTATTTTGCTTCTGCATGGACAATCTGAAACATCAGTAATATATTTCTTTTTTTTTTTTCCCTTCTGCCTAGTAATCTCTTTCTCTACAGGCTCTCTTAGTCACACATGCCCATTTAAGTCTCTGCAGAGCACTTGGCTTGCCCAGCTGCAAAATTTGCTTGGACTGCAAAACTTTGAGATCTGACTGAGTGCCAAATGTGGCTTTTTGGCTCCTACCATCCCCTCAAATGAGGGGTTTAGCCTCCATGTTTACTTCTAAAAATAGGAAGTAATCACTGGAAATTACAGTAAGGTTGCAGGCTGAAAAACATTTGAAGCTGTTTTCTTCTACAGTTCAGCTTTTTGAACTGCCCAGAAAGGACTCTAAAGAGTGTCCAGTCACGGGCTGTGATGACCAATGACACATGGATATAGCAAATAAATAGAGAAGGGAGGACAGGTAAAAAAAGAATCATTATGTGCCTTGGGTAATGACAACAGTATATAAAATACTTAGTCCCATGGCTACACAAGATATCTTAAGGGTACTGTAGGCCTGTTCTCAACCAAATCTCTTGCTCAACAGCAGTCTACCATTGGCTATACCATACCCTAGATGACACTACTGGGAGGCTATTACACATGTCTGTGTGCAGCAGGTCTCCTTAGTATCATTCTAGGTACTTTCCAAAATGGTGAGTGTAGGCTGGATAAAGACAGGGAGTTACTGGGAAACAAATCCTGCTGAACTCCCCTTTCCTGTGCAAAAATATATCAAAAAGTAATCCTACCTCTTCAAATCCTGAAGGCCCTCTTCCCTTGCATACAGTAATCTGTTCCTGTTCATTTAATGGCAATCATGGTCAAGGGCTCCAGCTGAGAAAAAATTACATAGCTGCAGCAATGAATAAAGCAGTGCCAACCACTACAGGATGTAGTCTCAAGTCATACAGGCTAAAGATGGTTGCTACACAAGGAACAAGCTCTTGTAGTCAGATAACTGATACACAAATGTATGAAAGATGTTAGAGCATAGGTTTCATCCATCTCTGTCTTACAGCCAAAGGTCAGGATCAAACTTCATGTCAGAACGAGTGAAACAGGAGGTAGAAATCAAATGAAGTCAACGTTCTTGTGCATTAAGTGCTGAGTCAGGAACAACACTTTCTTAGCTGGAGTAGGATAAAAGCATGTCAAGGGAAGAAGAAATCTGAGCCCAGTCAGGATCAGTCTGCACTTGGGGAGCTAATCCTTCCCACAGTCTTGATCCTGGCCTTTCTCTTCATAGCCAAAAACATTACATCAAAATCTGTGCATTGAATCTTCACAAAGTGAAATCCATACCGTCAGTCTGTAGGAATGATGAAGGTCTAGCATCAGTGGAAAGTGGCTCAAATGAAACCATGATTCATTTCAAAGTTCATATGACACTCAGCTTCACTGTAAAACATCGGCTTTTCGAAGCGCGGTGGTATGAGAAGTGGCAAAGAGGGTCTGGCTTTTCACAGAGGCCATATGCTTCAATTTGTTCAAAGCCAAGCAGACTGCTTAGTGGGAATGGCACTTTGAAGAGGAGGTGGTTGGGCAGTGTGCAGGTTAGCTGTGCAGCCACGCGCTGGATAACTTTTTCCCAGCGAAGGAAAGAAAGGCTCTGATTCTCCTTTCACTTACACCAGTGTAAATAATGTGGACTGTGCAAGTCAGCGAAGAAAATCCAGCTTAGATGAGAGAAAGAGCTAGTCCAGAGAGAGAGAAAATTTGTCATCCTGAAACTCTGCTCTGCAGGTGTTTCTGCTATTACAGATGTCTTGTACAAAGCCCCTAGCGGCATGTAATTAAAATCCAGTTGGGCCTAAGTAAGGACTGTTGTAAGAAACAAAACTGCCTTCTTCCTTAGCTCACTGATGTGGTGAGCTCTTGTTGCATTCTGTCAGGAGTCCCCGCAGCACTCATGGTAAATGACTGGGGAGGGATGCCTCATGCAAACTCACAAGACAAATGATATTAAAAAGTAAAAGTGAGAAAGCAAACAGCTCGACTGGGACTTGAAAGAATAATAGCTGCACTGTGTGCTTTTCACTCACAGCTTAAGTTCTTATGGCTGAATGGCTGTTGGAAATACTAAGRGTTTGATCTGGCAAATCTCTTGCATGCAGAATCCCTGGGAGTTAGGACCACTCTGTCCTAACTGTGTTATTCTTACCCACTTTTTTCACTGTACTTCTGCTTCCCTCTTACCATTGCAAGACTACAGACATACCAACAGCATATGTGGGCAAGCCCCAGCTGGCATCTTTTCCCCAGGATAGGTGCTTACATGACACAAAAACCTGGATGAAAGTGCAAATGCCCTAAAGCTGGAAATCTTACTCAGGTTCCCATCCAGGGCCCATTTCTCTTGAGAGAACTGCTTTTCTGTGCTTTGTAGTCTGGAAGCAGTTACACGATGGTTTCTGCTTGAAGGTTTCCTGTGTTGGGGAAATTGTCCTTTGGATAGCCATGGCCTTAGTCATGCATTCCTTTGGCCATGCATAGTTTTCTCATGCTGTATTTACACTGTGCTAACCACGGTAAAGCTGGGGACTCTGGTCTCTGCAGCCATACACATCATTAATAATACTGAACTCTCAAATCAGTTGCTAGGAAGCTAGGGCTTCCACAGCTATGGGTGGTTACATCAGTGAGCCTTCAACAACTGGCATCATCTCTCTGGCAGGGGCCAGGCACAGGGGATGTAAAGCATAACTCATTTGCGAAGGTAACTCAGGGGATATACTGGACCCCAGCCTTCCGAAGCCTGCCATGGGGTGAACACATCCTTCTGTACAGAACCAACCAGGCAATCAAATGTTGATATATCTTATCACCAGACCTTCAAGAAATGCATGTCCAAAACCATTAGCAAAGCCTTCATCCTATCTCATTCCTCCCACTTTATTTGCTGTCCTCCACTGAGATATTCAGCTATGGTGACCAGGGAGGCAGAGCTGAAAACCCACCCAGAGCCCTGTCTGGTGCAGATAGGCAGGGTTGTCAGTGTGCATGTCCTAGCCCGTTCCGTACTGACCTACCGCTGTGATGAAACCTTGCATCTCTGGCCCTTTGGGGTTTTGTAACTAAAGGGCCTAATTTCACTGGAGGTGTTGGTGGGGGGATGATGTGGTACTAACAAAAGGTGTGAATAGCTATTCCCTAGGCTCTTCCAACCTGAACAGCCATCAGAGCTGTGTGTAGCTTTCTGGAAAACAGGCCCATCCTCCTGCCAGTGATGGTTATCCTCATTCCTCAACACTTTTTTCTGGTGTTTGGGGAGAGGCAGAATATTCCAGAACCCAGTTCCCCTTACTGGGTCCAGCTCCACCCTTCAGGATGCAGTCTGCATGTGCTTGCACTCAGCTCAATGTCAGAATTGCCATCACCATCAGCAAACTCTGCACCAGATGGACACTGAGGCCTTCCCCACTCATTTTTGTGTGCTTACAAAATATCTCCCTGCACTTAAAACTAGATTACCCTAGCACTTCTTTTATTTAAAGACCAGATCTCAAGACTTCTATCTGTGCTGACAACATATCCTGTGCTAGTTTCAGAAGCACAGAAACTGTGCTAGTTTCAGGGGGACTCCTCTGTGCTAATGAATGTACCAGTATCTAACTGAAGGTTTGTAGTCTTCAGAAATTGCCTGCAGCAAGGTCCCCATGCTCTGTCCTTCCCATGATCCCCCTCTCTCTGAAGGAGAGAAGCTGTCCTCTACCCATGGGATCCTGCCGCAACTCCTCCAGTCAAGAACACTTCTGCAAGAGAAGCTGGTCATGAAAGTCACCTTGTACATCCTCTTTGTCACTTGCCACCATGTACCTCAGAATCCTGTCTTGTACAAAATCCAAGGTCCTAATGTAACTTTAGGTTAAAGCCATAAAGGATTTTTTTTAAACTGGTGACTAAGCATTCATCAGAAAATGAAATGATGTTGGGAGAAAGTGAGTGTAGGATCTACCCTTATTTTAAAATTCAATTAGCAGCACAACCATGATCAACAGCCCTGTGGTTATGTAGATTTAGTAAAGTCATTAAGATCTCAGATTGCATGTGGTGCTATTTCCCCTTACTCTTCCTTTTGCTGCCCCCAGCAATCCTGCCTGTTTTCAGCCTATCACAATACAAACAGAAACAAATCACCAGGGGTTAAACAGCCTAAATTGGATTACAGTCACACTGTTCAGAAAATAGAGTATTGCTGGTAATTGCATTCCATTGAATAAATATCTCTACATTAGTTTACATCACATTAGTATTCTGACAATGATTATTCTCATTGTAATTTTCCTGTCCAAGAATAAGTGCAACACAGAGCTCAGAATCCAAACAATTGATGTGTTCTGAGTGCTGGTATTTGTTTTAAAGATTAAACAGCATCCTGGTTGGACATTAATAAAATCTTAGATCAAAAAAATCCCAGACCCTTCTTTCAATCTTGCTGAAGAGTTATGACCCAAATAACTCAAGGCCCAAGCTTGTTCCTGCTGAAGTCAGTAGGAGTTCTGCTAAGCTCTCTTGCTTCAGGACCCTCAGAATTTCTTTTACTTATATCACTGTAGCCTCCTAAATTTGCTAGTTCCAAAATATTTATGGATAGTCTGTGATGTCTATTTTGATATCAAAGAATTCCAGTCTAAAATGGCGCTGGCACAGTTAGGGGTAAATTTTACCCTTGATCACTTCTCAGGTATTTTATTCCAGCTTCTAGATAACAGCTTGTCTTAGTCAGAAGTCTCCATACCTCCCTCCACACCAGTCAGCTTTACTGCGACCACGGACTGCAGTCTCCAAGCAGTTCACTGAGATGATCATCAACCACTTTGATTTTGCGCAGTGCCTGCTGTTCTTCACTCTCTCAGGGAAAGAGACAATGCCCTGACAGGCAGATAAAAAAGGATATAAAACAATAAAGATAAAGAGCAATTTAGCCAGGCACTTCTGTAAGCTTCACGGGGTCACGGGAGACACATCTCAAGTTTCTCCGTTTCTTTGTTCCTCCAGCTGACTTTGTCTCTGAGACCTCTGATGTTGCCCAGGGGAGTTTAAGGACCTCCGGCTCAGCGGGCTGGCTGTCTAGCAATCATGAGCATCACCAACGTTCATGGGCCAGCAGGCTCTGATGTGGAGCTAAGAAGATAAGAGAAGGCAGGGGGAAACAGTGGCAGTTAGATAGACAGAAATACCGCTTCATTCCCTGCTGTCAGGCTCTAGAACAGCCACACTACCCCACTGAGCATGTTTCCTAATGCAGCCCATAGTCCTCCCTTGAAAGAAATAAACAGTGGCTGGATATCTTACACTGGACATTTTTACTAATTATTCCTTTCCCTTGCCATAGGTCCAGTAATTAAAAATGCCCCRGGAGAACTACACCATCCTTTTCTCTCAGCCACTGAGCAGCAGCACAAGCTGCAAAAGACGTGGAGATTCAATAGTACTGTGCGACTGTCCAAAGTGCCTATCTCATCTGCCATGAATGTTCTAGACATTGACATTTCCATGTTTCCAGGAGAGCATCTTAGTGATGATGACTTCTTATGGCAGTACTTCACATGGAAAAACTTTTTGGGAAGAGATGTCACCTTTCTTGCATAAAATAAAATAAACAAAGACTGTGAGGCAAAGGAAGAGGGGATTGACATGAAAGAACAGAGGTGAGTGTGATGATCAAGACTTGAATTAGCTGCACCTGTATAAGTATAAAGTTGAGAAACTGGTCATTGTTTACAATCTGAACATAATATTTGAATAAGGCTACCAATAATGGACGGCCGCTGGGAGGCAAAACCTACCATGGCTGGCGTTTTCCAAAGAATTATGGGACCTTGGAGTCCAATTTCCACAGGCCTCCAGCCTGTAATCTTGTTGATAAATCACTTCCATATGTAGGACTTGATGCTAAACATTGAGAACAACCCACATTTTATTGCCAGTACCAAGTGCATAAGAGAGGAACAAAACACATTGCAAAAACTGTTATGAAACTGGAAACTGGGAGCAGTACGGGGCTGCATGAAGACGAAATACAGCAAGGAGTCCAGCACTTCAGCTCTTTTCCTGGCAGCTGACACCATACATGCCAAAGACAGAAAGTGGCTGTAGGCAGTGGTGACTGTCTGAAAAACAGTCATGGAACAGAGCGCCATGCAATCGCTCTCACTAGTATCTTATTCTGGTGTCGCTGGTGGAAAGATCTTGCAAAAATACTGCTATTTGTTGGCATCGTGCATGATCTGAGAAAGTCAGAGGGGAGAGGGATAGACAGAGGCCATTATAGTAGGCTCCATCCAGGCACAGGCACCACAAGAGCCTTTTTGCACTACAGAAACAGATCATGGTGTTTGGAATCTGGTAGGCACAGGGAGGACTGGCCGAGAGGACTAGGGTCACTATGCTAATGGTGATGCTGCTTGAGGCACCAGCACCACACCCTTGAACTTTTCAGAACGTGAATATCCATTATTTATTGCACATTTTGTTTGTAAGTACATCTCGAGCTCAAGCCAGGAACATGTATTTGAGGCTGGGGGAAATGAGGATGGATCTGTTCTCCACAGTCATGGTTCTACCTTCTGTCAGGTCTCAAAAGAGATAAAGCAATCCCACAACCTCTGCGAACACCAGCAGAAGACTCCTCTCTTCATTTAAGCAAAGGGCTGCATATCCCCTACTGAAGTAATTCCACCAATCTCCTGCTGAAACCTAGCACAAGTCAGATCAGTGATGATGATAAAAGCTGGGGCCATGCTTCCCAGAATGGGGGATAATTCATCCTGGTTTTTAAAGGGGAGAGCTAATAACTTTGGTCAGGAATTTACGAAAAATGAACTTAGGGCACTGACCCAAGACACAGCAGTTTGGAAGCTGGAGGAGAGATAAACAGAAGCTATTACATGGCAGCAGCATTTAACTATAGCGAGAATGCTGATATCTGACATCTGAGTCTTGGCTCAGTAGCTACAGATATCATAAAACCACCATGTGCAATTAGACACAATCTGTGATGCGTATTTCATAATAAGGCCAGAAGCACCACAGCACGGTTACTGACTTCATTCACAAACTACAAGTACAATCTTTCCAGGTCACAGTTAAGGTCATTGTCTAGCAACAGCAAAAAATCTTCTGTTTCCTGACAGGTATTTACAATCTTCCCAAGGCTGAGTTAATTAGTCAGATTTTATTTTGCTTATGACATTAACCTTGGGGGGAAAAAAMCAACACAGAAACAAAGTGGGAAAAAATACCTGTTCCGGAAAAACAAAACCCATAAATCTGATCATTGCATACTAATTTTTTATTAGTATGCAAAAATAAATCACATTCTAAATGTCTACTGAAACACAGTAGCTGTTTTTCCTATATGCATTTAAAACAGCCTAAAAACCACAATATGTTACTGGTAAGTACTGCTTTTCTTTTTTTCCATATGAGTTACAAATATAAAAATTTAGATCTGACCCCTCCTTCCCCAAAGCCATTATTAAAATCACGTGAAAATCTGATCCTACTGGAAGCACAATTTACTTGAAGCACTTTCACTCCACTTGGCTAAAGAAGGAGCAATAATCCATGTGCTGGTCTCTGCTTATAAGCCATTTCTAAGAAACAAATACCTTAATCTTAGCAACAACAGGGTTTGGTATTTCCAACCAGAAGCTTTTAACAGAGAAACCTTTTTGGAAAAGTTAAAACCTAAGCAATCAACTTTTCAAAGCCTCTTTTGTGGAATGAATAAGGCTAGCTTCAGGAAAGCTAGGGGACCCGAGACATGCATGGCACTCAGTGACTTCATTCCAGCACGGAAGATGCCACCCGGTTGCCCTTCCTCACAGGCACTGAATACAGCAGTACCAAAGAGACCATATTCCTTGAGAGCCAAGCTCTCACAGTCTTGCTTACAAGAGTAGCACCTTCTCACAATCCTGTCTAGAGCAGTAAAGAATGAAGGCAACCTCTGGCCTTAAGGTATGCATGCATTTATTTGGGATTTGTAATGCACATTTTTCATGAGACCTGATGCTGCAGTCATTTTGGTACTGTGTTGAGCTTGGGTTTCAGACTTCAGCCCATCAGTACTAATATGTCAGAATTTCTAATGGAGAAGGGAATTCACGAAACCCTTGATCGGAACAAGAGCATCACTGCTAAAGCCCGTCAGTCCCATCATGGGGCAGTGACAAGGTCCCCTGGGTACCACTGCAAAGTAACTAAGAGGGTGCTATTCACTATGGATAGAGTGCACACACAGTCCTATGAAGTACATACAGCTGGGGGAGAATCAGGGAAGCAGTTTTGTGATTTGTCACCTGTTCAGATGACCCAGTATATCTGCAAGGATAAGAAAAGTTATTTTCTGAGGCATCCACAGACAGAGACATTTCCAGGCAGAAAAGTGTTTCTGCCTTTGAAGCCGAGGAGAATCAGAACTTAAGTATTTAGGGAAGGAGAGCCTCGAGGGGTTTTATCTCTTCATGGAGTTTCAAATCGAGCAGAAGATTTTATCTAGTTCTTACTGAATCAGACTCCAGGATGGAGTTGAAAAAAGCTGTAAATTGGATTCACTGGATCTAGTAGGCATTATTAATAAGGAGATCTACTGTGTCCTGTGAGAATCATAGAATCATAATTTGGGCTGAAAGGGACCTGCAGAGGTCATCTAATCGAACCCTCTGTGCAAAACAGGTCTACTTAGATCAGGTTGCTCTGGGATGTATCCAGTCCAGTCTTTAACACTTCCAAAGGTGGAGATTACACAGCATCTCTGGGCAACTTATTCCAGTATTTGACCACCCTCTTGGTAAAAAAAAAAAATCTTAATATTTAAAATGGAATTTTCCAGATTCCAACTTGTGTCTGTTGGTTCTGTCACTGTCCTTCTCACACTGGGGAGCGCAAAACTGAAGCAGCACTCCAGATGCAATCTCACAAGTGCTGAACAGAGGGGAAGGATCACTTCACTGGACCCGATGGCTACACTCTTTTTAATACAGCCCAAGATGCAGTTGACCTCGGAAGGTCATGCTTGAAACATGGCTATTATATGGCTTTAATTAGTCTGCACTGGAAACCTAGAACTGGCAATGTTTCCCTTCTACGCTTATAAAAGAAGGTGCAACTGAGACTCTAAAAGGCCGCCAATTGTTCAGAGTTCCTCATGGATGAAGAGTGAAATGAAAAAAAAAAAAAAAGAAAAAGGAGTGACGTTTCACAAGACTTGTGAATCTTGCTGAGTTTCATTAATACACAAAACTGTTCTGTGTGACACACGTCATGGAGGCACTTCTTTAGAGGATCCAAACTCAGACTAATCTCTCATTTTTCCTGTTGTAACCAAGCTACAGTTCATGACATCTTATCCTGAAGACATTACCTTCACCGGGATTTTATTATTAGACCTTTGAACAAAGAAATGGCACAGACTGTAGGAATTGTTTTGCCTGATCTTCTACTCTATACTAGCAAAATAACACTGCCTGCTTCTGATTAGATACTCTTAGGATCAGTAGGCTGTAAATGTTAAAAAGGGAGAATACCCAGTAGAATTAGACCACTGAATCAGTGCATCCCTGGAACAGCACGATGCACACAACTTCATTCATCTCCCCTTAAAGTCAGTTGGAGTCTTTCTCTCAACTTAACTACAAATTGGATTTAGTTTATAACAACAAATGAAGGACATTTCAGGTGAAAAATGGGAATCTGCATCTTCCTTAGAGGAGTGCCTTTATATTGCTCATTCTAACACAAAAGCTGCACTGCAAAATGGTTTTGCGTTGAAATCACTTTGAATTTGAGGCAGTGGAGATTTAAGCTGATTGTTGCAGACACTTATACAGTAAGTATTTTGGTCCCTTGGCATGGTGGCCTTGCTGCTTTCCAAAAAAATAGAGTGCTCATATTTTCCCCTACAGATGATTTATCTTTACCCACAGCTTTGCTCATGCTGTTATCTCCTTCATGTGGAATCATAAAACACTTAAATCAGAGCAAGAGAACACCATGCTGCAAAGAAAGAGCCAAGAAAAGGGATTTGGTGTGGAGCCGACAACTTTAACATATACAGGGACTGTCTAAAATTAAGCGCTGCCTGTAAACATGAGCGTCAAGCCCAGTCTGCAGCTGGTATCACATGTGAGGACGGAAAGCATCATCAAACTGCTTTGAGTGCTGCTGAGTTGAGGTGAGTTCAGAGCCCTGCCCTGAGCCTCCCTCCTATGCTCTGACAGCCGGTGGAGGAGGAGGAACTGGAATGGCCAAGGGGCTTCCCCGCAGCAGCTGATGTGATCGCGACAGACTCCTGCCTAGCAGACAGCCCAGGGAAGGAAAGAGGGGAGGGAGGGAAAGGAGAAAAAAAAAAAAGGGAATGAAACAGCAATGAACAAGCACATTGCTCACGCTGTCCTCTTTCCCCAGTTGGAATCAACCCACATAACCAGGCAGCAGAACATCTGTCTCCAGAAAGGCAAACACATACAGCTGTCAGTTCTAACAGGTATTAAAGTCATTACTATGAGCACACACATCCAGAGAGCAGTTTATAAATCCAAACCAGCAGTGCCATCCAGCAGGCCAGAAGCTTCCTTGACAGTAGATTCTACTAGGAATATGATTTTCATCTAACTAGTTCACAGGATTGAAGGAATAACCATCTGCTCCTTGCTCTCCTCCCACAGGCACTAACAGAAAGGGCTTAGTGGAAGACAAGCATAATACCGATGCTTTCTTAAACAAGAAGCACAGTGGCATTTCCTCATGATCAGCACCGTGGCATTTCCTCATACTCATGTGCCTTCTGCAAAGGGGCAGCAATTGTTTAACACAGCAGCCACGGTACCTGCTATTTGTCTACAACGCTGAGCAGGTTGTCTCAAGGCGTGCGTTTAACCAAGGTAGAAAATGGTTCTTGGTTGCAGGCAGTAATGAATGAATCCACGGGAGTGACTTCAGCCTGCCTAGGCTCAGCTGGTCCCCTGCAGCCTCTGAGGTCTCAGCAGCATCATTAGTGAGTTACGGGAGAGGGATGCTTGCAGCCAACTGAAAATCACCCCCGTGGAAGGTGTTTGGCGTGCGTGCTGCAGGTAGTTTGCTGCACGTCATTTCCAGAGGCAGGCCTGGGTAAGGACTCAAGGACCTCCCTGAGCACTGTGGACATCAGCAGGCTGATTCAAATTCGGACACTCCTAACACCTGGAAAAACACAGCACCTACCTAGCGATTTTCCTCTTGTCTCCATGGGCCTTGTTAGCAGGCACTCTGAGCACCTCAGGACCTTAATGGGTTTATTTATCTTTGCAGCACTTCAGTGCAACAGGTAGGAGTAGCTTCTATTCACAAATGGAGACCAGAGGTCTGAAAACATAGATTCTCCCATTTCATTTCTTCAGAAGTCCAAATTCATTGCTAAAGCACCCTCGGTGCTCTCAAGGGTGTCATACTGCTCTCACCAACTTTGCTGGTGCCTCAGTCTGCTGGGGGGGGTGTGTGCAAAGCTGCCTCAGACTGATGCAACCTCCAGCCCACGAGCTTCCCTGAGCCCTGCCTCAACGCTAATGCCCCAGAGCAGATCCTTCAGCTGCCTGTTCCCTCCTTGTCTTGCTCAGCAAATCCCCATCCCATAGGCATACTCATAACACACCTGGGGCAGATGCAGGTTCACTCTGTGCATCCATGTGTGGTGAGGGCTGTGGGCAATAAGAAAAGGGACATGAGGCTCATGAGAGCCCCATGCAGAGGGCAAGCTGTGCACCATTCCCTTTCCACCTTCCACCCACACAATACAAACCAGGTTAGCCCAAGGCCTTCCCCGGTGCAGGTGGCTGTGTACAAACCCCACAGTGGCTCCCCCTGTGGCACTGCAGCCTCAGCAATTGAGACCAGCAAGGGGATGAGTCCTGCTCTGCTGGATTTGGAACAGGTCCAGCAGAAAGCCCTAAACATCACCTTTGCAGGTGGTTTGAGGCTTTGTATCTCTGTCGCTTTCCATTGGCTGGGGAAGAAAAATATTAACCTGTTTCCCAATCTAATGAGTGAATGACAAGGTGGATTACCCACCCGACTCCTGCTCCTCTACCCTGCCACGGACCTGCAGAGATGGTTGTGGGGAGCGGCTGTGGCCAGTACTTCTGGATCAAATCAGCAAGCATCCAAAGATGGGACAAAGACAGCAGACCCCACAGATCCCCAGCTGTGTTATCACTTTGTGGATGGCCACATGCTCTGACATGATCAGCCTCATATTCTGGCACAGACACCACCAGCGCCACAGAAGGAGCCACTTTGCTCTGTGGTTCCTCTGTTCCTCCCCATTTAAAATGGAGGCATGAGCACATAGTCATAGAATCATAGAATCATAGAATCATAGAATCATAGAATGGTTTGGGTTGGAAGGGACCTTAAAGATCACCTAGTTCCAACCCCCCTGCCATGGGCAGGGACACTTTCCACTAGATCAGGTTGCTCAAAGCCTCATCCAACCTGGCCTTGAACACATTCAGGGATGCAACATCCACAACTTCTCTGGGTAACCTGTAGTCACATCACAGATTTGCTGGAAGGAGTGATGTGTTTACCTCACATTACTTTTAATACTTAAATGTTTAATTAGCAGCATGGCAACGGCCAAAGAAAGGACTCCCTCCCTTTACTAATGGCTTCTGCTTAGGTATTGCACACCAGGAGCAATCATCATAAGTTTCTCCACTGAACGCAGCAGTCCCGCCCTTTCCTGGCTGCATACGAAAGGACATGCTGTGCTACCAAGGCAGCCAGCAGTCCAGTGATGTGCTAAAAGACACATTAAAGGAGGAGCTTTGGGGGGAGAAACTCAGCATGAGAGAGAGATGAGAGATGCAAGGGACTAGTAGTTCTCATGCTGGAAAGATGCATGTGCTGTACCTCCTTCCTTGCTAAGTTATGTTTGAAATATAGTTGCTATTTTCTGGAAAAAAAACAGACTGCATTTTAATTAAGCTTTGCCTGCTGCTCAAGTCAGTTTGATAGCAATTCCTAAGAATCCAGGCCTCTGCTGACATATGAATTACTTCATTTTCATTTGCTGGAATGCACCAATTAAAATCTCACAGTGGAAGAGCTTCTTCTGAGTTACAGCTTGGATGCCTCAGTCAAAAACTCTGTGGCTTTGGCAATCTCAGCAATTTATTTTGCCACGGATCACATTTAGTCACAAATTACAACGTTGAAAGTAGTTAAGGAAGCCATAAGCTTCCAGCGAGTTTTAGAAAAAACAGTTTGCTGATGTGATAAACATGGCAGTTAGAATTTCCCCTCTCTGTTCTCAAGATGCAGGCGTCTCTGATCTGCAGCTCCCCTCACTTCCAGGTCTTGAATGGTGGGCCATGCTACACTGTATGGAATACAAAAGATGATACATTCAGAAGCACCTCTTGTTGGTGTCATCAAAGGTTTACACGCTAAATACAGCTAAAACCTTCCTGACACCACAGGCTCATTATATCTCTCATGTTATGTCAAATATCATGAATCTCAAGTTTTAGAAATACCAAGAATCTCATGATACTTGTCAACATTTTGAGGTGCATAAATTTTCTGGTTATCTGAATTCCCAATATTTCTCCTGGAGACACAAGCAGAGCCAGCGAGTAGTGACAGCTCCATGCTTATTTCACACATAAGCCCAAACACAAATCACAAACGAGTTGTGCCCCTTCCTAGGTCACTTCACGAGGCCTGGTCCAACAGAGGTATCAGTATGGCTCTAACACAACAGAAACCAAGAGGAGCTGATATCTAACAGCATCTGGGTTACACCAGTCATGCAGGATATATGAGACCCAGAGGCCCAATGTCTTCCTGAGAAGACAGGAAAAAAACTCTTCCATGAGCACGTCCTAAAAGTAAAACTTTCAGATCTTTCTGGTGGGTCTGTCTGAATGACTCCTGATTAAGATATTGCATGATCGTGAGACATCTGAATATTCATTAGAGAGGACCTCAAAGCACTCTCATCCCCTTCCTGCATCTGATCTAAGAGCCGTTACCATTCTTTTCTTTTTTTTCCCCCGACTGACTGAATGGGTATTTAATGAGCCCATACAAAGCTGAACAGCTTCAGTGGGACAGAGAGAGCACGACTTGCTCAAAAATAGCCTACAGTCTGGTGGCTTTCAGTACTCTCCTGGGAGATATAGGTTCAAGTTCCTTCAGTGAGATGAGAGACTTCAACCTTGGTCTTTCATACCCCAAGGAAGCAATCTGAAATATTAATGCTTTTTATTAACTGACGTGGCACCATTTCCTCTTGTGTGTGAGAAACAGCCAATCTCATTAAAGCACTTAACCTTGGGAGAGTATTAGGCTGTGTAACATGAGTGAAAGGAAGCGCCACTTTCCAACAGCTGTCAGGACGCTAACTCTATGTCCTATTCCCCACCAGCTACCTCAGGCATGCCAGCTTTGATGGATCTCGTTTTAGGTAGCATTCCTGGCTTTACAAGAACTTGGTGCCTGACTCAGGGATGCAGCTTCCGCTGGAGGACAAAGAGGCAACAAATGAAATGTTACAATTCTGCATTCAAACTGCCTTGGTGGACTTAGTTATGGCTGTCATGGAAGGACACCATCCATCAAGGAGCTCTCAGGTCGTACATCTCCCTCAATTAAGGGCATGACTGATTTCTACAGAACTCCATGGAAGAACTTCCATGGACTTCACCAGGAAGTGGGTTATTCCTCTGGTGCCCCTACTTCCACCATGGTGTTTAAGCACTCTAGTTCGCTAGGTCTATGGTGCAGTAGAGTGCTTACATGCCAAATGGACCATAGTTTATCTCAGTTCTCATAAAACTCTACTGAAAAAATAAATGGAAGCTATTAAATAATTCAAGGGTGTCATAGCCATCAGCTGGCTGAATACCTGCGAAACACAACATGCTTACAGAACATGATACTAAACCTTGTCTTACTCAGAAGCACTGCTCTCTAAGAAAAAATATAAATGTATAACAAGACTTTTTTCTTCTCACACTGGATATTTTTTAATAACAATAACAATGGGAACACAGCATTTCACATCCAAGTAAGGATGAACAGTGATTCCAAATCAACATCACCTTTTTAATCTCTGGGTGTAAGATGTATGCAAGGTTAAAGATAAGATAGCATTGGAGCAACAAGATGATAGAGCATTGGGGCAACAAAGTATCTTTTGACACCTAATTCTCAAAACTAGAGAGCTTAAGGTTAAAGCAACCAGAGCTAGCACTATAAAGGTCCCTGGATCATATCACCTATATAGTCAGATAGACTAATAAATGCACCTGCTCCACAGATGGTCCACAGTCTCTAAGCCAAGAGGTACAGTCCCCTCTGTGTTCTGTATACATCAATGGACTATATAGCCATGCAGCTTTGGGTTTCCGAAGAGCCCTTCATCATGGCGGGTTTTTTGGCCTTAAAAGGGAAATTACTATTTAGAGTGTGTGTTACAAGCAATCAAAGTCTCAAGCATCTCCAATATCCTACGAGCCATGTTGCAACCCACTAGAATGGTATTTTTATGACATGAAACTGTAGATATGTGTTGCTGCACTCAACAATAGATTCAGAGCATATGGATGTGCAAACTCAGCTGGGAAAGTGTTGGAGGGCTGTGTAGAGCAGAGGGAGCCAGACTTCATGTAGATTCACCCCTGCTTCCTTGCGGTCTTTGTGGGGACTTAGATGGGGGAGTTGCCTGGAGTGGACCAGCCCCACAACCACACCCGGGTTTTGTCTAGGGTGGAGTTTTCACTCCAAAAGAGAATCTACAAGGAACAAATACTTATGCAATCTGGATGAGCAAGTGACTGGGACCTAAGAGTGACCCCAGGGAGGTATTGTATTTAACAATGTGGGCATCTCTGTTGACTTTCGGAAGTGTTCAAGCACAGCTGTAACTGCGGTATCCACAGCGTTCCCTCTGTGAGATGTGCACAGTAGCTGAATATCTCGAAGTTGGATAACAAATGCCAGCACACTGAGCAAGGAGTTACCTAATCGAGGAGCCTCCAATAGCAAGGTCAGAGGTGTGTCTTCAACTCTGCCCTGCTGTTTAGGTTCCAAGCTCAGCAACTGCACCCTCCCTCCACTCCAGATCCACAGACTGGATTATCTTTAGCAGATAAGCACCAAAGTAATTTTTTTCAAAAGCTACGCAAGAGGTCAATGCTCTCCTTAAAAGCATAGTCACTGAGATAGCATGTCACTGCCACCAGCCCCCATCCCTTTTGCCTGCTTTGAGGCTTAGAGGTTAAGCACGCAGAAGTTTTAAGCATCATAATTTTAGGCACCAGCCCAGGTGATATATAGGCACTGTAAGTCCTTTGTGGATTTTCCACCCAATGTCTTATCTGCAGGTGCAGTACGCCATTATGTATGTGTTTTATGACACAAAAATACTCCCCCATTGTTTCTGATCCTAGAAAGCAGCAGATTGATCAGAGAATGTGGATTCTGAGGAGCAGTCATTGAAAGGAAACTCAAAGAGATCAAAGAGATCAAAGCAGCTGACAAGGTGCAGAAAATTAAGCACTGGGGTGAGTTGAAGCAGACAGGAAAAAATGGAAGAACAAGATAGAGAGCTGCAAATATGTGTGGATGTATATGCACACACAAGTGACTCCTCCGGGCAACACTGAATTTCTACTCCTGCACAGACACAACTTTCCACACATTGCAACAGATTCAAAAGGAAACTTGGCCTTCAACACAGGCCTGCCAAACAATTTTAGCCAAGAAATAAAACTGCTCCAAAGATAGTAAGGTATGGTGCTGAGACACAGCATCCAATACAAATGGGAGAACACGAAAAAGTCACTTCTATGTTCAGTCTAGCTCCTCCTTTTAGGATACTCTCACCTTTGCACATGCCCGTCCTTAATTATTGAACCAATTTCACAAAGCTCTGACTATGAAGCAGGGCCTTCTTTTGTCCAACAGCAGCTATAGAGGAGAGGAACTGTAGAGTAAAACAAGCAGTGCTGAAAAATGACATCTACATTAAACACGTTTTGGAGGTTTACTCAACTAGCCTTGGTCCAATCCTGCGGCTGAAGTACATCTAGTTTAGCTGAATGTGAAAGTAATGTGTGTGCATTGTTTGAAACCACACTGGGATGCAAACCAAAGTGTGTGTGTGTTGGGGGGGGTGGGTGTTTGGGAGATTCATTTCAGAAGCACACCCCTGATGAGCTTTTCAGTTCTCTAAAATGCTCCCGTAGACAGAGCCACCAGGTGAATTCAAAACAAAAAGGTCCCGATCCGGCTGCCTGTCACCTGCTGCAATGCTGAGGCTGTCTCCCTGCCCCGCTGTCCCAGGCAGGGCACAGCGCGCGCCTCCCCAGCCCCAGAAGCAGCTCCTCTCCCCACCCGGAAGGGCAGGTCTATATTTGAAACCACAGAGGCGTATAATCTGATGGAAATGGTATTCTTTGAGTCTGTGGGCAGTGCCCAGCACCCTGGTAACACTACATTTGTTCCTTCATTCGCCGCTGCTTAGTGAATCCTCAAAACAGCAGCGTGCAGTTGGGTTTATAAATTACAAGCCAACAGACAAAGGGAATACATGAGACAAAATTAAAGACATTACTTGCAGCTCCCATAAATTATCTCTGTAGTCTTTTTTAACAGCATGGATTTACCAGTGCATGTTAAAATTGTACGAATAATAAACCCACCTAGTAGACTAACTAGGCATTAATGAAAAAGCAGAATATTGTTTTGCATTCTCCAAAACACAGAAAGAAAAATATTCCCACCAGCTCTGATAATGCCTTTCCAGGGGGAAAGAATCATAATCTTCTATATTGAAAAAGAGAGTGATCTCTTGGAGTCGGAAAGAAAAGAAATTAATAAAACTAATTACACGCTCCGCTCATGGAGGAACCGAAGGCACTAAGTCAGCCCAGGAGAGCCGGGCTCTTTGATTTTGTTCGCTTTACAACTTCCCTGTTGTTGTCTGCGGCCCCAAGAAGGTACCTCCCGGCGCCCCGGCGGGGGCTGCGGGGCGGGCGCTTCCCCCGCGGGCAGCTGCGCGCCCCTCCGCGCCCGTGGGGATGCAGCAGGGTGATTCCCACGGCCCCGCGCCGAGGCTTTGCATCTCTCGGTGCTGTCCCGGGCAAACTCCGGCTCCCAGTTACCCCCTCCCCCCCCGACCAAACTGGCGGGTTGGGCTGCCTTATGGCACCGTTCCCTTAAAGGGGCCGCGTGTGAGCGTGTGTGTGCGAGTTTGTGTGCGAGTGTGTTGCACACTCGCTCCCGCTGCCAAGCGCCGCCGAAGAGCTTTGCAGCCGCGGCGCCGAGAGCCTTGCCGCCCGACCTCCGCTTGCAAATCAGCCTCGGCGGGGAGCAAAGCGCCTGGCATGTAGGAGACAGGAGAGGGAAAAAGGTGCGGGGGGG
>JAYKAV010001110.1:1418870-1452502 GCA_035582835.1 Phoebastria nigripes
GGAGCCGCGCCGGGCCGGGGCCATGATCCAGCCGCACTGCGCGCCCGCCCCCAGCAGCCGCGCCGCCGCCCGCTCGCCCTAGAGCCGCTCCCGGCGCCGCGCAGCCTTCCCCGCCGGGTAAGTTTGCAGCCGCCCGGTGCCGGGGGAGGGCGCGGGGGGAGGCTCACCTGGCCGGCAGCCCGGCACGGCTCGGCGGCGGGCAGGTGCGCGCCTGTGCGGCTCTCGGGGGGCGCAACTCGGCCGTCCCTAACTCGGACCTCCAGACCTTCCCCGGCGTTTGCAGCCCTCCTCTAACAGGTGACTCCGTGCGTGCCCGCTCCCCCGGCGGCTCCTGCGCCTTCCTCCTCCTCCTCGCTGCCGCCTAACAGGTGGCGGTGCCGCCTCGCCTTCCTCCGTGCAGGTAGGGGGGTCCGCACCCCCCCTGCGGCCACCGCTGCCCCTCCCCGAGGGGCTCTCGCAGGGGCTGTGTTGCAGTGGGGAGAGGTGGGGTTCGTGTTGGGGGGAAGCCGTGCCGTGCCACCCCGCTGTTTCTCTGGAAGCCGCTCACCCCCCTGCCTGCTTTCATGGCCCCGCTGTGTGTCTGTCATTGCAGTGGGCATGGGGAACCAGGTGGAGAAGCTGACCCATCTGAACTACAAGGAAGTTCCCACGGCCGACCCGACAGGTATGGACAGAGATGAAGGGCCTAGGATTGGGGTCTCCTACATCTTTTCGAATGACGATGATGAGCTGGAGCAGCAGCAGGATTCGGTGCATGACCTGGGCGGTGAGCACCCTGCCCTGCAGCCCTACGATCCCCAGCTGCACGAGGTGGAGTGCTCGGTCTATTACCGGGACGAGTGTATTTACCAGAAGAGCTTTTCTGAGGAGGACACACTGCCGGAGGAGAGTGATGAAGGAGGTGGGGGGCATCTGAGCACCTACACCCCGGAGAACCTGCTGAATAGGTGCAAACCAGGTGACCTGGTGGAGTTTGTGTGCCAGGCCCAGTACCCACACTGGGTGGTCTATGTCGGYGATTTTCAAGTTGTGCACCTGCATAGGCTGGAGGTGGTGAACAGCTTCCTCACTGATGCCAGCCAGGGCAGACGGGGCCGCATTGCAAACCAGCTGTACCGCTACAAACCCCTCAGCCCGGCCATGGTGGTGCGCAATGCCCTGGAGCAGGTGGGTTGCAAGGACCGGGACTTGAGCTGGAGAAACTCTGAGTGTTTCGCTGCCTGGTGCCGCTATGGCAAGCGGGAGTTTAAAATCGGCGGGGAGCTGCGCATAGGCAAGCAGCCCTACCGATTGCAGATCCGGCTGGGTGACAAGCGCAGCCACACACTGGAGTTTCAGAGCCTGGAGGATCTGATTATGGAGAAGAGGAGAAATGACCAGATTGGTAGGGCTGCTGTGATCCAGGAGCTCTCCAGCCACCTGCAGGCTGCAGAGGAGGAGGAAGAGGAGGAGGAAGACCATCATCATCATCCAGGTGCTCAGACTGCTGTGGAGTAGCAGCCCCAGCACCACCATGCTGCTTAGCCTGGGTGATGGGGATTAAAACTGAAGGCTGCGAAATTGAGCTGTTATAAGCCCGTTGGGCCCCTTCGGTGCAGCTTCATTCCAATCACATGTGAAAGGAAGGGGGAAAGCTGATTAAGTGTCTGTGCTTTAGTGCTTAACTCCTTCAGTGCTTGATGATAAAACCACTGACTTATTTGTAGAGGATGAAACTCAGGGCAATTCTACCCCTCTCCACTCCCACTTCTTTCCCTTCCTCTCTGCCCTCTTCGTGCATAGCCTTTCCCTCAACCATCTGCCAGTAGGCCTGACCCTACGAGATGCTAAATGCCTTTGACATCTACTTATCAGCAGAAGTTAAGAGTATTTAATACTGTTAAGAAGGAGCCAACAACTTTCAGGACATGACCAAGTAGCTCTGAGTGCGTGATTAGTTGGTAGTTGAGAAGCATGAGGATATTGTTTTCCCTTCTCTGCCCTTGTTTCTCTTCAGTTGTGGCTCCTGTTGGTATTGCAACAAGCTGCTTGCTTGCCTGGTGCAAGGCTTCATGGATTGGTAGCCAGCCCCCCAGAAGGCGTAAGRGAGAAAGCTCCACTAATTTTAATGAAATGAGTTTGATGTGCCTGGTGCCTTCTTATTTGATAGGAACTTGCAGGTGGGCTGGGGGACCTCTTTTGCTATCAGTGTGTGGCTCTGAGGACAGAAGATGTATTTATTGCTGACTGGTCCCAGGGAAGGAGGAAGTTTGCAACYCTGACTAAGGAGTCTGCGCGGTGGTGTGTGCTGGGACTCTTACAGGCAGATACCGAGCTATGCCAGTGCTCATTACAGGCTGCCTGGCTTCCCCTAAAGCAAATGGCAGAGCTCTCGATTACATTTGTGGTACACATCAAGGCAGTAGAAGCAGGTTGCTCATGTGCAAGAGTATGTGTTGAGTAAGCTGTCCCTCGAGAGGGTRGCCTTTTGGCTGGGTGCTCCTGGCTGTGAGCATGTCACAGGTTCTGCATCACAGTAAACACAGCTGTGATGGGAAGTGATGGGAGGGAGCACAGGCTGGAAGGCATCGCAGGCAGGGGGTTTGGGGTATTCCTTTCTTCCTTCCTTACTGCAAAGCAATTTCCTCTTCATTAGGGATTCCATGTTTCCTTTTTTGCTAATTTTTATGGTATGCAGCTGAGCTATAGCATTAGAGAAAAGCAGAGGACATGCCTCCAAAGTTGTTGCACAAGTCCCTCATTAAACAGGAGGGGAGCAGGAGTGCGGTGCTGCCTGCCTTGAATATTCCCTGAACTTGTTTTCAACTCTTGAACTCATCTCCCACACAGGCAGCTCTGTCAGATCTTTGTCCTGGGATCTGAAGTGTGTGAGCAAACACTGATTTGGAGGCAGTTTCTGATGCAAAATTCCTTCCCCTTAAAGCACAATAGTGATGAGGTGAACTTGAAGATAAGCTTGAGTTCATTTAAATAATGGAAACTAACAGTGTGATGTAAACTTGAAGCATAGTTAATACAGTCTTCCCTGCAGTTGTTTACAGTTATACCACAAATAGCAAAGTACTCCATGTCCTTTCCGCCCCGGAGACAGGAGCAAAGTTTGTTGTTTAAGAATAGGTAGATAGCAGCTTTTGATTAGTTAAGACTATATGAAGCAACTTTGCCAATGTGATCCAAATAGATTGTGGTGGTGTGTTTTCTGCCTAAAAGCTAGGAAAGCTTGTGGTGGTGTTTTCTGCTACACAAGGTAGGAAAAAAACCTGTGAAAGACTACTTCATCCTCACTTCAGGAGGAAAAATAACTTTTAGGGTTATGCAAATTCACCATACAGTTTCCTTAATGACTCCCATGCTCTCATTTTGGGCTGTGAAATACCCAAATCCAAAGGAGAGTTTAACACCAAGCTCCCTTAGAATGCTATAGCTCAGGTGTCTGCACTAAGTTGTTGTGGTTTTTTTGTTTGTTTGTTTGTTTGTTTTTTTTCTCTCCAATATGCAGTTGAGTTATACTCAAGTTACTGTAGTTGCCAAGCAGATGTGCAACCTTGCTTTGAGAGCATAACTACCCATATCTAACTGTAATAGGGTTAATACATGGATGTCTGCACACAGGTTTTATACAACTACTAGTAACCACTAAAAGCTGAAATGATCACTGAAATAGTCTGAAAAAGAGTGAAGGAGAATCTCTCTGTTGTACTGACTGATACGAGACAACTGAGATTACCTAGACCATGAGTAAATGTCTGGCTGTGGTTTCTTTTGTATTGAAACCTTGTACATAACAAAGTTTATTTCACTGTGTAATATAGGTATGTAAAATAATATTTTCTTACAGATATTTTTGAAAGTTAAAAAAAAAAAATCCCTTCATAACCTTGCATTTGAAAGTAAGTTGTTATGCACATTATTTTCCAGTCCTCTGAATGGGTTTATTTTTCATTAGTGATCTAAAGTATATTCTAGGTCATAAAGTATAGAAACTGCTATAAATGTCAAATATTATGTATCTACAGGGTACTAAACGGTAAACTAGTTGTGAAAATATGTTTCCCTTGTGTCTGAAACATCAGAACTATGACACTTAGCCATTTCTCTCCTTCTGAGATACCCTGCATAGTCTGGCTTTGTTTTCTATTCTTTTTTTCACTTTTTGCTTTCTAAAAAAAAAAGGACCAAATCTGCTTGGGAATGGAGAGCAAAGCTTCTTTGACCAATTGAAATCGTGTCTTGTGCTGATCTTGGTGCTTCTCTGTACCGGTCATGCCTTTTGGGATAAATTCCCACAGGTATAGGGCCTTAGCAAAGAATCCCAGAGCTTGCACTGCCTTGCTAGGACGGAGAGCAAAGGGGGGAGCTTGTCTCACAGCAAAGCAGAGTCTGGCATGCATTCTGCTGTGTTATAAAACCTATATGCTCCTCTGACACCTGGGATACAGGTGCTCAGTATTTAAAACATAGATATTTGGAATCCTTAAATTTCTCTGCAAGCTATGTTTAGGGATTTATTCTGCCTCCTGCTATTCCATTATGTGCAAAAGCAGAAGAGGGGGGGAAGCCTGGAATGTTTTTATTTAATCTGGAAGAGGGCTACCTCTGTACAGGGATTTATTATTCCAGCAGATAAAGATGCAACTGTTGAATCTTTAACAGGTGGGTCATTTTTTCCCTACCTGTTGATTAGGAAGTGTTATTTAATAGGTGCTACTAAACACCACTGCAAACGTTTCTAAGCAGTCTGTTTTTAAAGCCATGGACCTGTAATAAGCTGGATGTGAGAACAGGAATTGCTGTAGAAGCACATCACAACTGCTTAGTTTCTCATCTTTTGCTGTACTTCACTCAGTTACTGTCTGCAGACTGGGCTGGGATTTCTAGAGCTTGATTTTAAAGAAGAAGGATCTCCCAGGAAAACAGATGTTTTTGTGTATGTGTCTACTTCAAGACTGTTGTGTAGATCACAAAAGAGAGGGGAAAAGAAYAGATAAAAGTGCTCTTCTCTGCAGCTTCTTCTTTAACATATAGAAATTCAGGTGTGATCCTTCTGCAAAACTTCTGGTTCAGCAAAGGTCCTAAGCCTATACCGAAGTTTGAAGTTGTGAGTAGACCCTACCTTGAGCCACTTGAAAATCAGTAAGCCTATTCATGTGCTTGAAGTTAAGTGTATATTTACATTTCTTTGTGAATAAGGGCCTGGAATTTCAATCTGAGGTCTCTGGTGGGAGCGTGGAGGAACTGAGGTTGCGTAATCACTGGGGGAGAACAAGTAGTGCTGCGAAAGCTGTTTCTCAAAGGGCTTGTTGTCCAAACAAGGCTCATGGAATCCAGCCCAAACTTTGGCCTCAGTTTCCCCCTGCAAATCCAGAAGCTGCACTGATTCGGTGAGAGGTGTACTACACAGCATGATCGTGCTGCAGACTGTTCTCTGGTATCTTTGTCTGCCTTGGCATGCTTGAACTTTCCCTTGTGTTTTTAACATTTAAAGTTAATATCATTTGTTTTAAAAGCCCTTTGATTGTGCAAACACTTAATCATCTATACGAATTTACTCATTTGGGCATACCTACCGCTACTGATAGGACAACTGCTGTGAATATCATTATGTTTATGTTAAGGCTGGCAAGACTAAGCCCCAGATGTGTAAATGTAGCTCCAGCTAGGAAATGTAGATGAGCAGTCTTATTTCCCYGGAGTATTGGTGTGTTTGATGCAAATAATGTCTTGGAAAAGGCTTTATAGTAAAACCTACAATTATCCCTTGATTGAGTAATTTTAAAAATGCAATTTAGACATTCACCTTCCATGGCGGTGAACAAGGACATAAACTGAAGACTATTTCAAGTTATCCCTGATTCTGTGTGAATGCAAAGTATTGATTACAGCAGGTCTCTAGAGCTCACCTGGCCAACATAATGGGCAGTTGCAGGGTAGGCAGGAAAAATACCCAAAAGCTAATTCAAAAACTGTATTTTCTTACTTGGAAAAATATATTCTTCAGACTGAAGGACCCTAGCCTATGGAAGTAAACTTTCAATTGTTTTGTATAAATGAAACCCTAGGCAAACGTCTTAAGTTTTGTTCATTTAAATTCAATATTCCACTCTCAGTACTAAAATAGGTAATATTATGTGATGAATATATTTCAGATTTTGAATGTAATGGTGGTTTTCTTTTTCTCTTCTCCTTTGGTTAAGTTTTACCAAAGGTCTGTCCTTGGGTGTGTGAAGTGTGTTGTCGAGTGGTTTCCCACCTGTGCTTTTCTGACAATTAACAGCACCAACCATAATTCTAACAGCCATGTAGGAACAAATATTTTTTTTGAAAGCAAAATCTTAATTTTGTATAACAGATCAGAGACTAGTAACTAAGTAGAGGTAGGAAATACATTGTTTCCAACAGGAGTTGCTATTTGTAAGAAATCTACTGTTAATTGAGTATGTCTTGACTACTCTTATAAATCAATGTGCAGTGTTAAGGCCAGGTGTATTGTATAATGGGCTTAGACTTTCAGATTAGATTTTTTTTTTTTTAACTGTGGATAGGGAGAAATCAGGGTGACTTCAAACACTGGTGGTTTAGATGGTTCTTTTGCATTAATATTGAATTAGAAGCTTTCTTTAAATGCACACTTGAAATTCCTGACATTGTAATGCTTCATGGAATCATCAACAATAACAAGTGTAATCACAAAATATGATTTTTTTTTTCCACCATGAGCATTTTCTGTAAGCTGTCTTTTTGTCAGTAAATGTTGAATTGTTAGTGCAAATATCTTCTTTTCCTGAGAAAGAAGTACAGATCATTGATTGTACCATTTCCTTCAAAATGAAGGGCATTGCATAGTAACTAAAAAGAAATAAAAGATTTATAGTATCTTTTACAACCTTTCTTTCTTTTCTTTGTTTTTTTGAATGGCGTGTTTTTCCCCAGCTTTTTGGAAAATTAGTGATTTCTCATGATGGATGCATCAGACACAAAACAATCAATGTTTGCACTGACTTAATGTGTCAGATCTAACTCTTTGGTTGTGTTCTTGCTCCAAAGAGAGAGGAAGAATAATCTCTGTACAAGGCCAGACCATCAGCTGCTTAATAGGCAATAGCTGTATTAAATCTGATGAGGATCTGGCCCATAATTTAATTTTAAAAGTGGAAAATGAATTCAGCAGAAGATCATATAGTATTAGTTGGCACCCAGGATGGGCTTGTCTGCCAGCAGCTGCTAAAGGAACAGATGTAGTGTCTGCGAGAGGGAGAAATGAGAGAACATCAGAACTCACAGGGTGTTTTTGGAAAATCTGTACAACTGTTCAGTTTGTGTGGTGTTTTGTCTCATGGAAGCTCTGGGGATGGAGTGGGATCTATGTTCTACCCGCACCGGGCACAGGGACGTTTCTTACTGAAGGTGATGAGGGTCATTCATTGTAGTAAGACATTGTATCCATAGGATAATGGCTCTTAATTCGTCAAAGCCTTCTACTGTGTGCACATCCATGATGACAAAAACAGCGATACAACAAACAAACTGTACTTCTCCCTGAGATCCTGACCAGAAAAAGCTATTTGAATCTCACACAAAAGCTTGAGTCAGCTTAAGCAAGAATACTTTGAGTGAAACCATCCTGAGGAAATTTAGCTGTAACAAGATGAGACTTCTGCTGAAAAAAACGGTGGAGATCTTAGCTCTTCTGGGGGTTGCAGCTGTCCTTGACAGCCTTCTCACAGGTGTGACAGAGTGAGACAAATTCTTGTAACAGAGACAGCAGCTTTTAAGGCTCAGGGCCACAGGTGGGATTTCACCATAATGTTTAATTTCTAGCTCTGGCACRGACTAAGGTGACTTTGAACAAGATGTATGAGGTACCCAGCTGTGCTCTATGTGACTGCAAGAGTGCCTGAAYTTTCAGGTGTCTGATATTAGATCTGAAAAAGAACATGAAGAACCAAAAATGTGAGTTGGGTGCCTGGACTAATAGCTGAAAATCCCTGCTCAGCTGCACCTAGCACTGGAGGCTACTAAACTCTGAAGCTTGATTTTTTTGTTTGGTTTGGTTTGGGTTTTTTTGTTCTTTATTTCTTTACCATAGTGTTCCCAGAATCTTGAGGTTCTGGGCCTTTTTCTCACCCAGACGTCTCTCCAAGTACATAAAGTAAAGCAGCTTGTGACTTTTCTCAGCCTGTGCCTATAGGGAGGAAGATCCAGCAAGCAGGATCCTGCCTCGCATCCTAGTGGCTGCTCCCAGAATGTATGTGACCTCAGATACCAAAGAGGAGCTTCTTAAAAGGACATTTGCACTGCCCTTTTATTTCAGAACACATCCGAGACATAAATAGGTCAATGTAAAATGCATTTACAGGGACATGGACTGTGATGAGGTCTCTGCCCTCCTGGCTGGCTGCTCTGAGCAGCTGGACTTCTGCAGAGGTTTTCTCTTCAGTTCCCTCTTTTCTGCACTGTGGATCACTTCCAGCAGAGCGCTCTTGAAAGGCCTCACCCCACAAAAATCTGGAAGTGATAGGAAGGTTCAATCCCTGTCATCCCCAGGCAGAAGAGGAAATCAATTTTCAGTCTTTCTCCATCCTGAAACTATGCTCAGATCTCTAGGATACTGTAGAAAGGAAGGCTGCCTGCCACTAACACCTCCTTTGTCTTTATAAAGGAAGGCAGCCTAAGTTTTAATTTGCAAGAGTGGTTGCCTTGTGCTTTCTTCCTAAGAGCTCTGCACTGCAGCAGGAGGCAGTTCCTGTTAGCCAAGAGTAAGGTGCCCAAGTACTAGAAGGCGGGGGCAGGGGCAGGCAGGGAACAGCAGACTTGCAGAATCACAGAAAATCGTTAAGGGTGGGAGGGACCTCTGGAGATCATCTAACCTACCCCCTTGCTCAAAGCATGGGCAACTAGAGCAGGTTGCTCAGGGCTGTGTACAGTCAGATTTTTAATAACTCCAATGATGGAGACCGATGACCTCTCCAAGCAACCTTCTACCTCTTATATGCTTTTTTTTTAACGTTTGAGTTTTGTCCAGAACTCCTTGATCATCCATGGCACCTTTGCTTGACTTCTTGCACGTAGAGATGGACCATTCTGGAGCTTGGAAGAGGTGATTGATGAACATCAACCAGGTTATGGACCTCCTTTCCAGGACTGTGTCTATGGGATACTTCAAAGCAGGTCCCTGAGCAGGCCAAAGTCTGGTCTCCTGAAGTCCAGGTTGTGATCCTGCTATTGGCCTTGTTCCCGCCTCTGAAAATCTTGAACTACACTATCTTGTGGTAACTGCAGCCAAGGCTGCCCTGGACTTTCCCTTCCCCAAACAGTTCTTCCTTGCAAGGGTGCTCCAGAGAGTGTCTCCCCTCATCGGCTCCTTGATCCTGTGTCAGGAAGTTGTCATGAATATACTCCACAAACTTCCTAGATTGCTTGTGCCCTGCTGTGTTGCCCCTCTAGCAGATACTGGGGTGGTTCCGGTCCYCCATGAGGAGCAGGGCCTCCAATCATGAGGCTTTTTCCGCTTGTCCACTGAAGAAGGTCTCATCTACTTCTTTCCAGTCAGACACTATGTAGCAGCCACCCACCACAATGTTGCCCACATTGGTCTGCCTGCTAACGCTGACACATAAGCTCTCAGGAGGCTTATCACCCATCCCCAGGCAGAGCTCTGTGTATTCCTGCTGCTTTCATGTAAACGACAAGTTCACCTCCTCACCATCCTGGTCTGTCCTTCCTACACAGCCTGTATCCATCCATTGCAGCCTTCCAGTTGTGTGAGTTATCCCTTTACATCTCTGTGATCGCAGTGAGATCATAGCCCTGCAACTGCATGCAAACCTCCAATTCCTGTAATCTCTATGCTGCGTGCATTAATGTAGGGGCACTGCAGAGAGGCCCCCAGCACACTGATTTCCCAGAGAGCTTGCCCTACAGAGCTGTCCTATCGGCACTTCCTTATTCCTGTATGTACGCTTTGGGTGAGCCCCCTTCAGCCCACTTCTGCTGTTTTTAAGGCCTCTCTCGTCCACATCAGTGTGCACCCTTTGCTTAACCACCCAGTTTGCCACTTCTCACTTCATTGTGGGTCTTGATCTCCCTCCCTCATCATTTCTGGGTTAAAGGTCTCCTCACCAGGTTGACCACCTGTTGGCAAAGATGTTTTTCCCCACTTGGTCAGGTGGATCCCATCTCTCCCAGCAGCCCTTGAACCTCAAAGAGGGTCCCACAGTCATAGAAGCCAAATATCCCTTTTGCTGACACCAACTGCACAACCAGTCATTGACCAGCAGGATCTGTTCAGTCCATCTCAAGCCCTTTCCTCTCACCAGCAGGATCAAGGGGAAACCACCTGGGCCCCCATGCTCTCGGCCACCAGAGTCATTTAGTCATTTGTGATATGCTCCAGATCTCCCCAGCCGTGTCATTGGTGCCCATGTTGAAAAGTGCTGCCACGTGGCTCAGGCTTACCCGGCTCAGGTGCTTCATCGCACAGAGCTCCCAGCCACTCATCTGCCACCAGGGCACTAAACCTATTCTGTAATGCAAGTCTTCAGGAAAAGCAGGAGCCTTCCTTCCATTTCCAAAAGTGACAAGTTTCCAGCCTTCACCATCACTGGAGTCTCTATTTTCCAATCCAGTAAGCACAGACTCTGCCTGTCCCTTCTTCAGTACAGCTGGAGGGTTAGGCTCCCCTTGTATCCAGGTATCAGAGAGGATCCAGACAACCTCCTTTCATGATCTCTGATGCTGCACAGTCTGCTGACCTCCTGCTGCAGCTCCTTTACTTGGTGACACGGATCCTTCACCAGCACACACCTGCAGACAAGGAGCCCATCTCCCCTAGCCCCAGCAAGAAGTCCCAGGAACTCCCTGCAGCCTGAGACCTGCAGAGCTGCATCCTCCCTGTGGTGAGTCAACCTTGGCTAAGGGCCCAAACCCCCCAGTTGTTCTCTCACTCCTACTGAGGGAGAAAATAAGATGGAAAAGCTCACGGGTCGAGATGAAGACAGGGAGATCACTTACCAACTACGGTCATGGGCAAAACAGACGTGACATAGGGAAAATTAAATTTATTGTCAATTAAAATAAATTTGAATGGTGAGGAAGACAGACAAAAAGTAATAAAACACTTTCCCCTCACTCCCGTCCCTCACACTGAGCAGCGCAGGGGTGGGGATGGGGGTTGCGGTCGGTCCATCACAGCCCCTCTTGGCCGCTCCCCCCTCCTCACGCATCTCCCTGCTCCAGCGCGGGCCCTTCCCTGGGCTGCAGTCCTTCAGGGACAACCTGCTCCCGCCGGGGCTCTCCACGGCCGCAGCTCCTGCAGGAAATATCCCCCTGCTGCGGCCTGGGGCCCTYCCCGGGCTGCAGGGTGGGTCTCTGCTCCAGCGGGGTCTCTCCAGGGCTGCAGGGGATCCCTGCTCCGGGCCTGCAGCACCTCCTGCCCTCCTCCTCCTCCGCCCTCGGGCTCCCTCTGCTGCTGCTCCCTCCTTGGCTTCCTCCTCCTCTGCCTGTGCCGCCTTTTGCCCTTCCGGGAACCTGTTTTCCCCCTGGCGCCCCCAGCTCGGCTGAGGGGCTCAGCTCTGTCCTGCGGTGGGGYCGCTGGAGCCGGCTGGGACCGGCTGGAACCGGCTGTGTCCAGCTCGGGGCAGCCCCGGCCTCTCCCCACAGAGGCCACTCTGCAGCCCCGCTGTTGCCAACACCTGGGGGCATGGACACCCCGTACAGTCCCTCAGGAGCTTGGGCTGAGAGATGCCCAGATATGGCAGGGACAGTTGCTCCAGTGGGTGTGGGGGACCATGCCCTGTGGCACGTCACCACCATTGCTGAGCATCTCTGTATGTTGTTCTCAGCAGAGTTTCTGGCCCCTTTTGTGCAAACTGCTGCATCTGTTGGCCACATGCTGCTAGCTGTATGCCAGGCCCAGCAGTTATGTAGGCCTCTCCCTAACACCTGCTGAAAGGGTGCTTGACCCTCCTGATCAGGAGTCAGATGGAAATGAAGAACTCAAAGCACCCTTTGATCAGGAAGAGCTGGCAGAGCCTGTTAGAAGGGTTTGGAGCCTGCAAACAAATGGTCAGTAAGACTCATTTGTCTCACTCTGGGTCACTAAGGACTGTGGTCAGTCCCTGTGTTGGAACCAGAATTTGTTGCTCATATCAAGTTTATCAGAGGAAATTAACTGGGACTGTTAAGAACCAAGTTAACTGAGGATCATGTAAAAGTYTGGGCTCTCTCTAATTTTTCCTGGCTCCTGAGCTTCTTCCACCTTGTCCTATTCAGAACAAGCATTCTGGGACAAGCTCTGCTCTTTCTGTACAGTAGTTAGTGCAATGAGGTCTCAAGGTGTTTACATAGTATTAATCAAGTCAATCACCAGAGGGCAGAGGAAATGAAATGAGGATGTTCTGGACCGTGAAATAGATGACTCACATCCCTGGAAAAGGTTTAATTGAGCAAAACAGGTACACAAGTGTACCTGGCTCACCACAGAAATTGTACAGAGGAAGATGAGTCTCCAGAGAGAAGGATCAAGGCACCCTGACAGCACACAGAGAAATGTGTGCAGTGCTTATGTAAATTGTGTCTGTGGAGAATAGGCCTCCATACACAACTCGTCCAGCTCCCGTAGAAGGCAGCTGGCAGCACTCTTCTTTACAATGCTTTCACTAGAGCTGTTGGTCATGTCCAACGGCGAAAAGGTACTCTGCTGGGAACCCCAGCACTGTGTACACAGTGAGGAGCATATCCTTGAGACCCAAAGGTGTTACTCTATGGAAACACCTTTGATGCTGTGGTTTTTCCTCTTTGTGTTTTCTGTGTTCTTGTCCCTCAGCGCCTCAAGAAAGCAATGCACCTATGAAAAGGATGTGCAGAAGAGGGAAATGTACAGTTGTGGGTGAGACTGGTGTGCACACCTAGCCATGGTGTTCTGTGCTACAACCTGTCTCCTGGAGCTGGGTTCTTCAGCCTTCACTGCAAGCTGAAGAAATGAGATACCCATGCCCAGACTTGCAGATAAGTGGACAGCTCAAGTGTTAGCCTGGAAAGTGGTTTCAAACCTCTGCTCTGCCTAATCCAGAGCATGGTCTTGAACATGGAACTTGAGCAAACGCTCTAACCAGCGCTTAGGGCCAGAGCCATTTGTACTCTCTGGATCAGTGAATATTTGACCCATCATATCAAAGCAGAAGAGCACTACCAGCAGGGAACAAGAAACCTCTGCCTTCAAGTAGCTGGCAGTCTTGCAGTTACAGTGTTCTCTGGAGGAGTGGGACACCAAGGCTTCAGCTTTTCCAGCAATTCAGGATTTTCAGTGACAGTGACAGGCCTTATCTCTTCCATGTGATATGCACAGCACCACAGCTCTAAGCAAGCCAAGGAGACCAAGTCCCATGGTGGACTGTTCAACATCAGGCTCAAAGGGTCTCTCTCCGTTGCATCTGCTTGAGCTATGTTTTCAATAGGCAGAAGTGCCCACAGCTCCTGGGCATGCACACGTGCATGCAAGATGATGTTTGAAAGTGTTGGGCCAGATCTTCTAGGCCCAGGAAGCCTAGGACTTAGCCATCTTAAATGTCAGTGGACCAGACTTTTGTTGGTTTTACCATTATTATTACAAACTATAGATATGATTAAAAGACATACCCAACTATTCTGATTATCCCTAAGGATAAAATAGTTTATTCTTTCCATGCACAGCTCTGCATTTGCCCACCTTCAATAGGCCCTAACGCAGGTTTACATGTTTACAGCCCCTGTGTGCCCAGATGCATCTCAGATCCCCAAGTCTAATGAGTTCCCATCACATGAATTAATTATACTACAAAGCACAGGAAAGAAAGCCATTAAATCTTAAATTAAGTTATTAAATTGAAATATTACTGCAGAAATTCAATAGCAGCTTGTAGCCCGTGGGAAGTGACTCTGCAGGGAAAAACACCATTTGCAGGTGAGGTGGCACTCGGAGCACCTTATCATATTCATGGGGAGGAGATGCTGACCCCTGCAGAGAAGCTGCAATTATAATGAGTCTCTTATCCAGGAAAAAGCAGTTATCCCAATACATTTGTGATGGAAGCTGAGGTACTAAATAAGATGCTAGCAGGATATAAATAATGAGGTGGTACACGGCCGCGTGTTGGAACCAAGCCACTAGAGCAAGACAATGGCAAAGGCAAAAGCTTAACTTACATTGCGCAATTCCTGTGGGAAAGGGTGTGGGAGGATAATGCCACATGGAAAGCTGATTCCTCAACTTGCAGTGAGTAACATAACTCCGCAGCCCTGCTTGTCTTTGTTCAGAGCCGGAACAAGCAGAGTTGAATTACTGCAGAGGTCTAACCCTAGGTGCACGGCTACATTCCAGCTGAATGTGCTCCCAAAGTCTAAACATACAAAGGCCATTTCTGACTTCACATAACTAAACCCATGCTGAGAAAGGGAAGAAGCTGCTGAATGCATGGGCCTAGATTCATCAAAGAATTTAATCAATGTCCCACTGAAAAGGGATTTGAACTTATGCATGACTGCTCTGATAGTCTGAGACTATCAGAGTATACATTATATGATATTTTATGGAGGTTTCCTGTTACCATGCAAGGCATAACTCATATTTCTAATTAAACATTTTAATATAACACAGCTTGTAAGTGTCTCATGGTACAGCCTAGGAAAGACACAAGATGGGGTTTTAAAAAGGAGCAGTGATTTTTTAACCACCAACGCCAATGCTTTTCAACACGATTCTGCTCTGCCCTTCCCCTCTGCTGCAAAACTTATGGCAAGAATTCCTAACAGGAACATCGGTCAATTTATACATCATTGTACAGCAGTGTGTTTTGTGACAGGTTTGCTTAAATATCTTTCACTGAGATAAAGGAGTTGCAAAGAAAAATGGCACTATTGTGAATTTTCCCTGTTTTGTAACTCTATATGGCCAGATTTACAGATTGCTGAAATGCTTTACTGCTTTGATTAAAGGACAAAGAGTCAAGTAAACGTCTCTGCTGATTTCAACAGAGGAAAATAGTCACTAATAGTCACGTTTCGTTCTAAAGCACATTACTCTATTAACTGGCCTGGCCTTTCACAAGCTAAATCTAAAGCCCAGTGAAATCAGAAGAAGACTTTCCATTGACAGTTAATCAGGGACATATTGTGTGTAGCTGATCATTGGTGAACTGCAGCAGAGAAATGAGTGACTTTTTTGAAATCAGATGGCAGCTAATGCCTTATAACTACTCCAAGCAATATTGCATGGCATTCCCCTTATAACAAATTGGGTACATGAGAGCACTGGGCTTCTTGCTAACTGAAAGGCTGAGGTTTTTTGAAGTCTCTGATGAGCTGTCAGCTCCTCCCTGACCGTGATAAAAAGGGACATCCCTTCACAGCCTGCATTATCCCACGCAGTCACATTTATAGACCATAGCTCTCCATAATGAATGTAACATATTTAATGTTCCAGTTCTCCCATAATGTGCCATAATGAGGAATGAAGAGCGGGGGCTGGGAGGCGGCCCTGGCCACCAAGTGGCCCCAATATCCTAGGGACATCATGGGTTTGATCTTTCTAGGGATCTGCTTAGAAAGGAAAAGTATTCCTTTAGCTCGCATCCAAAGTGCTCCCAGACACTGAGGAATTAAAATAAACCCTCTGTTGTCCTTTCAATTATGGCTTTTCCTAGATTCATAGCTAATTGCTCTGACCAGCAGTTTTCCTCAGGGAATCATTATTAGGTCTCCCTTAGCCTCCTTTTTCAGTCACTTCCTCTCCCCTGAGCTGATGGTTTCTGCAGCTTGAAAACGTCTATCTGCAGGCTTTGCTTTAGCTCAGCAGCTTCCACCTTCTTCTCTTGGGGCAACAGCAGGGTTAACTCACAGCTCAGTAGCTCTGACAGAGCTATTGGAACAGTAGCATTGTTGCTGGAATAAAAACATTATGAAGAAAAATGGTCTTCAAATAATAAAGAGATTATCAGAATGTCTCACTGTACACCTTTAACAACTTCTACATGGAGACCAAGAATATTTCTTCGCTGTTCTCTAGGGCTCTTTCACCCATAAGACTCTTGAATCCACAGCACACAACCCCTCTTCTGAGTCAGGCTGGTCTTGCTATAAAGCTTCTAGTCCTCTCCCTGCCACCTTCTTGAACTGCATCAAATCAATATAGGATATTTCCTCTAGAACTGAAGTTTCTGAAGTCTAGGAAACTGCAATTCCTTTAGTGAATGTACTTCCTTGTCTGACCCATTTAACCAGGAATACAATTGATAGCAGAACCTGCAGCAGATATATAAATTCATAACATTGATGAACAGTCTGTGAATGCTGCAGATGCCCACAGCATCTGTCCCTTTGCCATGTGATAGACCTTGAATAATCCATGACATTGCAACTGTCACAGGTGCTCCCATGATGAATACTTTTAGTCTGATTTCTTAGAGGTGTGAGGCTAAGCCACTCTGACAAGCAGAGCTGCTGTTGTATGTGTGCTCTGCCTGGGATTTCAGCTCTGCTTTTGGGAGAGGGCTAGATGAGGAATCACCACCCAGCACAAGCGCTTACCTTGCTCACTGCTGAACTGGGCACTCTCAGGCTCACAGTCTTGTGGGTTCCTCCGCACAGATACCATTCCTTGGGCATGGGGATCTGTGCCAGCATCCCACTCCTGCACCCGTCCTGTGTGAAATAGAGATGCTTGTTACTGCTACTTCATATTCCTGGAATAGATTGTAGTTAAGGTGACCATGAAGAACACTTCAAGAGTTCTTTTTTTCTCATGAGAAATTGTCATTGAGATTATAAACACCTCTTGAAGATACTTGCAGAAATATGCCACAGGGAAACAACAGATGATAACATTGCGAAGCAGCTGTCTCATCTGTGTCAAGATCTTCAAAGCACAAGATGTCCTTTATCAGCCTTTTGGACTGCTTTGTTCCAGATAAGGTAAGGGGTTGAAAGAAGTTTTCTGCAAGCTTTTGATGGCCTATTAAAGAATCTTTTGTTCTTGTCTTTAAGCAGCTGACACATCTCAATGTATTAAGTGGTGCACACTGGTTTTGGCCTGGTAACATGTAACTTTACATTGCACTAAAAATTAAGCTTTTTCAATACAAATCAAGACGCTAACTGAATTTGGTCATTTTTGTTGCAGGAGAGTACTTTGTGAGCCTAATGTTAGGCAGGCAAATGATACACCTGGTCTGACAGGGTTCCCTATCTATGAAAAAGGACAGACTCCTCTCAGAATTAATTCAATCACCCAAGTGAGGCTCCCTCAAAGCCAGTCTGTCTTTAGAGGCTTCAACCAGAAAAAATGCCTAGTTTGCTAGACCTCAACTTCCTACCCAAATAAAACCCATCGCTCAGACATGGTGACTCCTTACTCAGGAAAATTTTCACATGAATCTAACACAGTGTCATTTAATAAACTAGGATCACATCTACTCATAAAATCATAAGCAAACTGCAAAAAGCAAAGACAACAGTAGGGGAAATTAGAGCTTGACAACAAGGTTCATAAATGAAGCTTGCCAGGGCTGGATTTTTCTCTCTCTCCCATATAATGAGATCAGAGACCTCCATATTCTCTTCTGAATCAGGGATTTATGCACACAAATGGCCTATGTGTCTTCTAGGTGATTTCTGTTTCCTACTACACCACCCTGCTTCCCCCAAAACAAAATGGAACATTTCTACCTTTTCTGCTAATTAAGTGTAAAGTTGTCTGAATTTCTTTATTAATACAAATTTTAATGTGCTCATTGAATGGAATATATTATGCTTCCACTTGCTTCTGAGCTTACCAGACAGATTTTGCTATATTTGTACTGTGATCTCTTCCGCTCCTGTGCAGATGAGAAGGAAAGGCCCAGCCTATTGCTTACACAGAACATCAGTTTGTCAAGCATTTTGTGCATCCACTGGGATTAGTGGAGCTATGAAATTGTATCATTATCATTGCCTGCTGCATTACTGAACCACCAGGCAGGGCCTGAGAGAATATGCATGCATGTTTGTGCAATGACATTTTTAAGCCACGGTTTGCCTTTTCATTTCTTTACTTCCTGCATACTAATCCAGCCCCAAAGTATTCCAGGCTGGTGCCCAGAACCAGAATTTCGTTCTCTGTTTTAAACAAGGATTTTTTCAGGTATTTGAGCTATTTCACCCAAGCCCATGATTTACAGATAGGACAACTGTTGCTTTTTGCTTAGACACATTTACAACTTCTGAAGAGAGAGGCAGACTTGCAGACTGCTGTGAAATGATTTGGGTTTCAACCTTTGTCTCCACAGCATGCCTTTGAAAAACAGGCCGCTTGTAGTCACTGAATTCAGCTCTGCAAACACTGAAACGTGCACATAAAGTGCAACAGCGGTAGCAGAGTCATGGCTTTGCAGTATCAAGGTCTTACTTAAAAATGTGGGTAGGCCTGGAAGCGCTTCATTTTAGGCAAATTTAATTTTTCCACTTTGTTACATCAAAACAAATTTCAGAGCTAAGTAAACACCAACCTGACAGAAAATTCATCAGCCTATTAGAGAGGGAAGTGAGCTTGAAAGAACACTCTTTGACACTCTGTGGAAGTTACTGCTCCTTTGTAAGCCTACACTTTAAAAAAATACTCCTAAATCAAAAGTCTGTAAATGAACGATTAAGCGATAAAGCCTCATCTCAGTATTTGCTGTTGCTCCAGCTCTGCCTCACCAGGATATTGTGCTCCCTGTTGGTCCCTATGGGCTGCACAGGGAGCCAGCACCAAGGGAAGGCTGTCGATGCTTGCAGCTCCTGACAGGGTGCGATTGTGCTTTTGGACACAACCCTAAGCAAACACTGGTGTCAAACTTTCCCAGCCCGAAAGGGAAGTCACCGTGACRCAGCCGGCCATGCTGCTGGCAAAGCCTGGCTAGGAGGGATTAACTCTTCCCGAGGCAAGGCATTTTCCTCTTCCTCCCTGGTGTCCAAATCTGAGCAGAGGGTTCATTCACGCACTCTTTCCTCTTCCATTAGCTTGGTAACCAGAAAAGCAAAGACTTCAGTGCGCTGATGTGATGTGGTTGTGGAGGGTGGGAGAGGTTTCAAATCCCTCGTGCACTTTTGCAGAAGCATGAAGGTTAAAGCAATGTTAACATTTAAAGTGTAAGGAAGCAGACTGAGGAAGCACGGTCCCAGCAGCCTGGCAGCTCTGTTGATGTCCTATATATTTCTTACAGGCTGATGTTGTGGCAGGCTGGAATGTTGTTTTGAAATATGAAAATAGGGCGATTGATTACATTGTATTACGAAATGTAATTCTAGAGAGAATTTCATAAATTTATACAAAACTTGTGGCTCATATTTTTAAACTATAATATTATATAGCTCCTGAAAAACAAGAACTGTAATGCCAATAAGTGGTGTGTAATGTTAGTACGGGAAATAATAGAGCTCTTGAATGAAAAAAAGTTTTGGTATTTTCACAGAAACATGTTTTGAATTTGTGGATGGTTTTGCCCATTTTTCAAGGAGGGAAGTGACAGTAATTTCCCTGCCACTCTTAGGACCGTTATTATAGGATACTGCAGTTAGTTAGAGTTTTGTGATTTAATAAGGAGCCCACCTACAAATGGGCTGAAATATATATTGTAGATTTTAAAGCGTTGTGTTAGCAAAAGTGTGTTGCAAATTTGAGGAAAGGATGAGGAAACTGAATTGCAAGAATTTAATTTGCCATTCATTGGTCTTTATTCTCTTTTGGCTGTAAATGAGCCATCCTACTGAGGTGCATGCAAAGAAATGGCGATAGAGGATATGAGTCATTATCCCTCATGTGTAAAGCAAAATGAATGAAGTTTGCGACCTGGACATTGATCTCAAGCAGCCGTTTTTGCCTTAGATAAATTTTCAAAAGTCTGATATCCTTTTAGACTCTGTGATAACTAGTGCAAACTGTTTAGTTAACAAACAGAGCATTTTTCAAATAATGCTGAGTGGGATTCCCACTCAAGCACTAAAGTACACTTCAGTATCTCTGATGGGAAACAAAAATACAGCATAGCCAAACACAGGTGGTATGTTCTAATAGAGGCCAAATGGAAGCTACCGCTACAAGGAAAGGGCGCCTGGAAGATACGATTATTTATTGATAGCAGCACTCACTATTTCATCTCCTTGTGTCAAAGGTTCTACAGTGATGTAAACTAAATCCAGTGCAATCTTGAAGTTGAGATTTTCTTCCTTCCAGTTCCTTGCAGGAGTATCTGCAAATTGGAAAGTGGAATGGGGAGCATATAAGAGGCAGAACTGTACACAGAAATACAATTTTGGTTTGAGGAAGTGTCACAGCAGGCCAGTGGCTGCATGGAAGGGTCCCCATGGATAATGTGAATGGCATTTTGCCATTCATACATAGAAATCACTTATGTGTTGATCTGAAATCAAGAAGCAATTCCAACACTTAGATTTGGGAGAAATTGGGCTGTCTCAGTTGAGCATTAACAGTTATAAAATTCAACACAATTTACCTGGCTAAAACTCAGCAGAACTGAAATGCTCATCAATAGGTATTTTCAGAAACGTACCAGGTTCTGAATAACAAGCTGAGTGCTATGAATAAGGAGCAGAGAGGGTAAGTGCTTTCTTCAGTCTCTTGCATTGAACTCCTGTGGCTGTAGGTAGCCCTGAGAGATTCTGCCCTGCTTCAGGGACAGGAAAAGGGGGCAACTAAAACCCCTTATTTTCATGTGTCAATTAGTCACTAAGTGCAATTATGCTTTTCCTGTTCTTTTAAGGAGATGTACTACTGCAATAGCTTTATCAACAGACAGACACTGCCATTGGTTTAGACAATGTTTTATCAATACAGTCTTCCTATATTAAATAACAACACCTGTTGGCAGAACTGGGAAAATGTTCCTCCTTCTCGAAGAAGCAGTCATCTCAGATGCAGGCTTTAAATTAAGAGAAGAAAATGTTAACAATTGGTGAAGTAGAAAGAGCATTTAGAAGGCGCCCTGATGTGTACCCAAGGTCACTGTGCCTGTTGTGGAAAGACAAGCCAACTTCTTCTGCATTTGAGGTTTGCCAAAGTGTGCAAAAACTAGTCTGAACTGGCTGGAGTTGAAAGGAGGTTTGGGTGGTGTGAATTCACTTGTTTGACTCAGACTTGCAGCACTGAGCCACAGTCATGAGAACCATTTTAGTGGAGAAGTTATGAAGTGTTCTGTGTGGACCTCAGACTAGCGTCTCCCCCAGATTAAGTCCAGGGATATCTTAAACAACAAATTTTAAAAGCAGAATTGAACTGGAATGATTTGAATTGTGATCAAAGTTAGTACAAAATATATTGTTTTACACAGCAAAAAGGTTCCCCAAATTTTTATTTATTCCTTTCTTTCTGCTAACAAAAAGAGTTGTTGACTTCAGGAGAAATGTATGTATTCTCACACAACAGCACTGTGTAGTGTCTGAGAACGTAGAAGTGAAAGTGATTGGACACTGATTGGTAATAAAGGTGAAAGTACACAGTTATTTTGTTGCTCACAGTGGAAGAAAGAAGAAAGCAAACAATCAGGATTAAAAACTAGTTAATGAAATTCCAAATACCTTTCAGTGTAATAAGTTACAATGGTATTAGTAGCACAAGCTAAGAAATTTATTACTAAAAATAGCATTTTTTCAGTCTCCCTAGGTTTTCTCTGTACTTAGTAAAGAGAGGTGAGCACATCCAGAGGGCATTTCAGATCTTAGGAGAACTGAATTATTTTCTCATATGTACTCAATCTCTTTCTTTCTCTCTATGTAAATATATATGTATATACAGACACACAGAAACACACACACACAAGGAAAGATTTATATGTGTATACACACATACGTCTCTGTGAGTGTATAGGTTACACACACGTTTATGCATGTATGCAAGCGTGTGTGCATGTGCTAACAGTCCCCAGCAAGCTGCACTCCAAACCCAGGACCATCGCCCACACTTACATGGGATAAAGCCAAGCGTGGAAGTTTGACAGGGCAAATCATGATTCTGCTTTKTCACTGTTTTTAGAACTATGTTGCATAAAGAAGTTTCTTCTGACTTACACTGATTTACTTGATACCAGAGGAAGGCTTTGAGAATAAAGCATATCAGAATAATATTTATACGGCTTTAAATAGAAGCTGGTAGTTAAAGAGTTAATACATGGTTCAGCAAACTAAATATCACACCTGGGAGATATGTAGTCACGTCTTCAGCTTATGTAAATTAGCACAGCTCCCAGGTCCTCAGCCCTCCATAGACCAGTTGAGGGACCGGTCAGAGCCTCCCTTGATCAGCATTTGGATCTCCCTGCATGCCCCTGTGGGACCATTTTGCATGGGGTTTTCCTCTGCAATGCCCTTAGACCAGACAGATCTCTTCCTCCAGGCTGGGCTGTGCCCTGGCACGTTGGTCCTCTCCGACCCGGAGGTGGGTGCATTTCAGCTCTGTTCTGAGCTCGGTGGGGAAACAGAACTCTGCTTTTACCGATGTAAAATGCATGAACGTTACTGAGGCACCCTGCTCAGCACTCAGGGAAGAAGAGTTGGCCTCCCACATGCAGGAGAACAATATTTTGACTTTTGTTTGGAGGTCACTGCAAGAGTTATGCCAGAAAGTAAATATATATCCTACTGAATGCTGGTTACAGACAAGCTTGGGCTGGAGCTACTCCATCTCTCAATCAGATAAACACAAAACAATTTACCTTGTAGTAACATTGCGATTATCATAGTGTGACTGTTATCATTGAGTTCCATGATCTTTCAAGATTACCAAATATAACCAGAGATAAACAGGTAAACGCTGTGTCTGCAGTTCCTCCCCGCATAAGAAATACCATGCACATCAACAATGCCAGGCTTATCTTACTGCAAATACTTATCCAGTTACCTAATGCAGCTCACGGGTTTTAAGGGAATTCCTGGCGTTAGCTGAGATTCTTGAGTAAAAAGCTCTGTAGCTGCACAACTTTTTATCCCAATAAGAGTGATTAATATTACATTAGAGTGACTGCTGTCTTCCCCTCATGTTCTAATCAAAAATCCAAAGCAGGCTGGCTAAAAGAGAGCACCAAATTTTAGGTGACACACATATCCCTGAAGGGTCAGCTCCACATCCTGAGCACAGTCCCTAGTTTTCATGTGGCAGCCAGTGATTTTTACGCAGCTCCGACTCCATTTGCTGTCACTGAGTGACTGTAGCAGAGAGCCAGAATACAAGAAAGCCACAGCAGCACTGGCCAAAATCAACCCCCTCATCCTTTCATACGAACGTGACTGCTGGGCCTCAGAGATTATGTCCAATCCTCCATTCAGAGAGTCACCTAAAGAAAGAAGAGTAAATATCAGAGCGTGGGTAGATACTATTTCCACTACTTGCAGTTGCAGTTCTCCTCATCCTTTTAATACACTCCAACAGAAGGAGACAGCTCTAGGTTATTAAGTAAGTATATATTCGCTTTGTTTTACTGCAGGGTAAGCCTATATCTGCTATGGAAACCTATAGACACCGCAACAATTTTCACCGTGGTGTGTGTACTCTAGTAGCTGTGCTTGGATGTTTGAAGAGCCACACTACTATTACCACTGAGTGGTGCTGGTTACTTCCAGTGACCATAAACAAATTGGGGTTGTAGTCATGGAAAAAAAATAGCTACTACATATTTTTCCTGTTTGCATGCTGCCCATTACGTCATTCTCCTCAATATGAACTTTCAACTCAGGTTGTCTTATCATGCCAAAGCTTTGATGCCTGAGAAAAAAAGAGCATTTAGCTTGATAAGGATGCTGTTCAGGTATAAAGGTGACCTCTAGCTACAAAATAAACAGCCAGGTCACAGACTGAAGTAAATTCTTCTCTCTGACTCCTCTGAAATTAGGAGGAGCTGAAAAAATGACCGAAACAGACTGCATAGATGGTAAATGCTCTAAGGAGTAAAGGTTTACTGAGCATATCTAAGCTGAGATGGCTTGATGAATACATCATGAGCTGACAGCATAAGTGGCTTATCTCTCTGTCACTAGTGAGTTACTTCTCTGTTAACTCCCTCGCTCCACAAAGCTGGTTTCATGTGTTTCCCTCTGTCTTTATTAATGTTTCAAACTCATTGCTGGAGTATTTCATTTGTCCAGACTTGATCCACTTTCACTCTATTGATACTTATTTATTCCTGTAGCCCATTAGCACCTTTGCAATGCTGATGAACTTCTTTTCTTCTCCCTCTGCAGGTAAATCAGTTTCTAGGGGGCATGGAGGTATTTAGTCCAGCACATAAACGTGATATGACATGCAGTGGTGCTCAGTGGCTTTAAGACATCAAATCTAGTAGCGTAGATAGTGAAATGGATGTCTGTTCTGAGATGTCCTAGCAAGGCAGCAGCGAGGGGTGGTCATAACAATCCAAAATAAAAATATGTAGGCGCTTACTAACTGATATGAGATGGCCTTTCTTCTACTACTTCATCCTCCTTCCCTAACTGCTCATAACCTGCTGTATCACTTGTTATCAGCCCATCTCAAAACCTGCCTTTCCTCTTGATTTAGACTTCAGTTCTTGATTCTTCCACCCACGTCTGTGTTAATTTGCCTCCCTCATGTTGAACAGAGAGCAGATCAAGGGCTGTCATTCTGCTCGGCTTAATCTCCAAGCACAAAATGTACAAAAAAACCAATTTCAGAAACTCACCAATTAGTCAGCAGAACCACTGTCTTGGTAACTGCCAGGCAGAAAACACCTTTATAATTGCACCCGCACACGACGAGCAATGACACTAGCTGCAAACAGATCCTGTAAGACAAGAAAATTCTCAGCCCTGAAGGTAAAGTTTGGGTTCTGGCAGACTCAAAATGGCTATACAATTTTCTCAGCAGAATGTTAAACAGCACCATAAAAGAGGGCTGCTAAGCTATAGCTGTGTCTTTAGCAGGCTGTGGTGAACGTGTTTTACTGGGCATCTTTAAATTCAGTGCCCCAATCTCACCTCCTCCACCTCCGTAGACAGCCTGGGTGAGTACCATGAATATCCTTGCATATGGCAAATGCTAAAGACTCCTAACAGAGCAAGTCCCTATTTGCTTTGTGTGGATAATCAGGATTCTTACGGTATTTTTTGTCATGTATTCTACATTATAGCTGATACCTTTCAGTAAATATGGGCAGTGGAGTATTTGGTAGAGCTGACCGATGGTTTCAGGAAGGAAGTTGAAGGGCACATTGTATTTAACATGAAATGCCTTGCAAAAATCCTGGCAAGGTGAAGGATTAAATTGAATGAGGTATCTTGCCACAGATGTTTTTGAGGCATCAAATGACTGCTCAGTGCATGTATTGTGCTGGCACAGAAAAGTGCCAGTTTTCAACACATGCGCAGTTTTATAACACATTCAAGCATAGGCATCATCAACCTCTCTCTTTAAAGAGCACATTCGTGTTGAATCCTCGTGAGGGATTTCTGTGCCTTCCTCTTTAATAATGCACAACCTTGTAGCTTGTGCAGTCTCTAGGAAACACTGGCAACCTGCAACCAGGAGAGGCAAGGGATTCTTTGGAGACAGCTGTTTTCACACATTTTTCTGCTTCTGTTCATGTTCCCAGTTCTGCTGTATGGGAAGCTGATACTCTAATTGATATTATGTATATATTGCATAGCACACATGTACATGTATGCACACCATCACTCTAAAAAAACATTTGCGTGCGCGCACACGCGCGCACACACAGGCACGCGCACACACACATATAACATAATATATATACACACGTCCCTTGTCAGGACTGAACTTTTTGTGGAGCAGAGTCTTGGTTGAATTTGTTGATCTGTGCTGTCAATTGTAAAATAAAAGCACTGTTCCACATAATCACCTGGACAGTCATCATACCTCATCTATCAACTCTCCTTTTCAAGTGTAAGGAACTTGACAGCTCAATGACCATAGATATATAGGGTATGTAGGGTTATCTATAGTTCTTTTATATATGAATGTACCTCTACATATAAAGTGACAGATCTCCAGTTGATATATTGATTAATAAACCAATACTGCTCTGTAGATGCCACTGAATCTCTCTTGATTTACAACTGTAGAGCATCTGGTCTGTGATATACTATGATGTACACAAGCCATAATAGCAAGGTGCAGCATTAACGTTTTAGGTATAACTGTATAAACAGACAGAGTGGCAAAACAGCTTAACAAAAGCTGGACACTAAAAAAGATTAGCCAACTATAGCCTACTATAAATTCTGTATATGAGCAGCAATGCCTTATTTTTTGCATTTTTGCTGGTATTTCCATCATTCAATCTGTGAAGTTGATTGACTTACCGTGAGCCCAAGCAGAAGTTCAGAGTGAAAAGAAAATAACAGATATTTCACATTCCCCCAGCTAGATCCATTGTTTAAAAAACCCCCTCATATTGCATATCCAGCACTCACTTTGCCCAGTGATAGATGAATACTCTGTTTGTTACTCATACAGACAGAGATTAAATATTATCTATTTTGCATTCAGTCCCAGTAATTTGAGGAATGAAATTCTGTTTGGGAACAGAAGATAACACTTCATGAACAGGTTGATTAGAAAAAAGAAAGACAGTGAAACATAGCAGCTGTCTGAAAGCATACAGAAGTTGAGAAGGTTAAAAAGGTTGAGCCACTATTTTCTCGCAAATAAGATTATAGATAAAGATAAACAGAAAGCAATTTTCCTTACTATCTGTGGCAGTAAAAGTTAACGCCCTATGAAGTGCCTTGTTGCAATCTTAGAAACCAGGAACCATACGTCTACAAGACCTGTAAAAGATCTCAGCAGAGAACTTCATGCCCAAAGCTAGGCAGCATTGTAGACATCTTCAAATTTCATAATAGAATAAGGAAGTTAAACAGGAGATTAATACCACAGCTAAAAAGCAAAATAAACATGTATTTAGAAGTGTCTTGGAGACCATGCTTCAGTTCAGCTGTACAGTATTAGTGATGAAAAACTTCAAAGGCTTTATGTGACAGAGGGAAACAGAATTTGACCAAAAGATGTTGGATTAGCAATGACAGAAGCAGCAGTCAGAATTCAGGGACACACAGACTGACTCAATAAACAAAGCAAAACATAAAACCAGCTCTGAAGATCATGAGTCCTGCCCCAGGTTCTTCTGTCTCTAGGGCAAGAGAGAAGTTTTATATGAACTTGTAAATGTGAATTATCTAGAAGTATCACATCGGTGTCAAGAGCGGGACCATAGCTGGTAGATGCTAACTAGCATCTGCCTTGAGGGTGGTCTCCACCCTCAAAGAACACAGGGAAAGGAAAAAAGTCAATTTTTTTTTGTGAGGAGGAAAGACAGAGTGGTCAGTGTACCCTATATTGTACATAAAAGCAACCACAACCAATAAAGCAGTGGTGGAACTTATTAGTTCTAATGGAGGCTCTAAAGGAGCTGCAGTTTCTCTCACCAGTAAACATTCATATCAGCAGCACCAAGCTGAACCAGGCACCTGTAGATAGGCTTGTTCCTACCCAGGTGGAAGCTATCCATGCAAATGTGTTGGTGTTCATCCCATCACAACAGAAAAGCCAAAATCATACTGTATCTGTTAATGGTATCCTCAAGAAATCAAAGTTAAACCCAGTGGAAAAGGAAGGAACCAATTTGCGAACTTTTTCCATGCGCCAAGCCTGGAGAGTTCATGAGCAGAGCAACTCAAGACCATCCACCTCTGTGAGAATTACAAAGGTACAAGTCCATAAATCTGATAGACACTGCAGTCCCCAGATTGAAGGTTTCCTGGAAATGGAAGGTAAATGCCAAAAATTCTGAAAATGTAGTATGGTGGATGTGATAACTGGGCTGAGGGAGCCTGCCTGTGCAAATGCTAAGTGGGGTTCATACCACTGGGGTATCATAAGAACCTGAAATTTTCCAGTGAAACAAGAGAAGAGTCATCGAAATTTTACTTGGGTTGAGATTATCCTCATCACAGACAGACAGGATCCTGTGCACTTCTCAGCACTGGAGATGTTTCCCCYCAGGCACCACAGGTTCAGCAAGGGGGCAAAGTCACAAGCATCAGTTCTCTGCCTGCCTCRCTCCCACCACAGCAAAGTTACTTAAATTATCACTACAGGTTCATCAACACCTGAAGGAACATTTCCCTCTGATATGGATGCACAAGGCGAGTTTAAACCAATCCCTATGAAACCGGAGTGGGTTGTAGAGAGGTGAGTGCAGCAAATTATGTAAATCATTCAATCAAATTAACTCCTGGAAGATTTACACACAGCACCAATCTCACAGGCAAACTTTGGTTCACTCTTTTATGGTGACCAGGCATCAATAATAGCTGGGGGGGGGCGGGGTGATCAAACAAATCATCCCAACTCTTAAAGCCAGGGCAGCAGGGTTATCTGTTGAGCTCAGGCGTAACAGGCAGACATGAGAAAAATGTGCTTTCACATTTGAAATGAGGAGAAGAGGTGATGGTTTCAACAACCTCCACGACCTGCGCAAGCTCAGACAGATCTTTGCTGCCAGAGACCAACCACAGTACTTTACACAAACAGGACACCCAGTTCTATGAGCATAAAGACTTCTTGAGCAACATAGCACATTCACATTTCCCAGTATCTTCCTAGAGCTGAAAATGATTAATGAAACCCTGGCAACAAAGCTAATTCATTAGCTGTGTTCATTCCAAAATACAGAACAGTTCCTTGAATTATGACGGGAGTGAGCACAGCCCAAGTGTTGAYGTGAAGGAAGGTAAGAGTTCATTTGGATTTATTCATGCTGGCGAGGAGGGGTAATATTATGGGAGCAAAACCCCAACTTTCTTGTTTAAAGTGGGTTTTAAAGTTTCAAGGCTTAGTGATGCAGAAGCTGCATGTAAAAAAGCTGGCCTCATATCTTTCARATAATGTCTCAAAATAAAACAGGCTAGGGACCATTCTCTGGAGCTAGTAAGTAGAGTGGTATTATGGAGTTTATGTCTGTTCAGCTAATTCCCCGACTCCAAGCACCTGGCCCCAGCACAAGATGTTGAAGCCCACAACAGCTGCTCTGTGTTGGCCCCAAACCATGTCAGAGCAATCTGTGGGCAACCACTAATTGGTGTGGGCCAAAACCATGCTAGGGAGCATGCTAATCATTTAACAGTATGGATATCTGCAGGACAGAGCACAGCCCTGTGTCATGATGCTGTTTTGTGTGCGAGCATTGAGGTAGCTTTAGAGTCTTTTCAAGCTGTGATCACATTACAAGGAAATCAGGTTGGAGTTCATTCGCAACATGGTATTGAGGCCTTTGCATGATGACCATGGGCCAGTGCCAGAAGACTAGAGGAAGCACGGTGTGTCTTCAGAGACATCCCACAGGTGTGGGGAGCTGATACCTGATTGCAAGATTGCAGCTGGGTTCTACATTGAAACTTAGTAGAGTCATTATCAGGGTTAGCAGGGTTAGTCACCTGGATGGTGGAGCAGAGCCTTGACCCTTGTTATTTCCTGTTTTGAATTTAATTGTTCCCTACACACACAAACGTGTACCTATCCACACACACCAACCACAGCTGGTGATGCAGCTAAGTAATTCAGCATATTCTGGTGTGTTATACTGGAACTTGGATCATTTGAGGGGCTCTTTTTAAAAACTTCCTGGACAAGGATAAAAAAAATTACATGCAAGCACTAGTCCTGCAAACACTTAAGTCACATACATTTCTTTAGGTGTATAATTCCACAAAAAATACAAAATTTGCTTCAGCTGAGCAGATGGCTATAAACTTTAGCATAACTATGTACAGTATTTTATAAAAACACTGATAATGTCTGGGTGTGAAAGGAACTGCTTAGCAGGAGGAAGATGTTTTTTGTATTTGATCAGACGATGGGCAGTTGCCTGAATCAAACGCAGTGATGTATTTGTCTCTGTAGGACTGATTTTTGCTTTGGGCAAAGTTTTGATTTGATTTAAATCCTTGATTTAGGGAATCCGCAATAGATGCTGCAAATGGAAGTATCAATGCTTATTACAGTTTCTGCAGCCTCATTTCAACAATGCTGGAGAATGAATCAGTCTGTTCATCTAAAGTGTGTACTCCTTCTTTCCAGGAAAACAAAAAAATTATACTTTTGTATGATTATTGACATCATAAGTGGACTTCCGATTTAGGTAAGTTGTCTAGGAATGCAGAGAACAAAAAAATGTTGTCATCTGCAACAAGTGCAGCAGAAAACATATTTTAGATAACTCGGATGATAACATCCTGCACAGAAGCGGTCGTCTGTTTCCTAAGGTGCCATTGGTGCCATTTCTCATTTGCAAACAAAATGGCTCCAGTTGCTTATTCAGACAGTACCTGATTCACATGTGCCATTGCTTACATAACTGTCAGCTTATTTGCAAGCCAAGGGTGCTTGAATACATAGCATTTCTTTTCAGTCACCATTTCTTTTAGGAAACATTCTGTTCCTGAAAATGGAAAGGACTCCGTTTAATGATTAACCATCAAAATAGATTCCTACTTTATAATCTCCTAGGGAAAGGGCAAATCACTTTGACCAGTATAGTTTCAGAACAGCTCATTTCAAGAAAAGAGAATATAATCGCCAGGGTCTCTAATACTGCCATAGAAAATGCAGACTGGCATATTTTATAGAAAGCCTCTGTTGTGTTAGAAATCCTTCTGTCCTCTGTATCTCAGGGTGTATCACTTCCTACAAAACAGCAGCTCTTTGCCTCCAGCAACTCCTTCATAGTTCTTTCAGTACTGGGAAACCTTGGCTGGTGAGATTAGTTTTCTTCCTCTAGGACATTTTGATATAGGAGTGTTGTTTTATGCATCTTTATTTCAATAAATAAAGTTGATTGTTGCTGTGTTTGCTTTTCTGGTTTCAGTATTTTTACTGTGTATAACAGATGGAGCTGCTAGCAACACAGAGAGATAAGGCCGCTTAACGTTTTCCGTGAAAAGTCTCTGTTTTCAGTTGCTTATATCTCATTTTATGCACTTGGGCTAAAGCATTTCATGCTTGCTTCTTGCCTCAGATTGATTTTTTCTCCCTGGTTTTCAACGAAAATTATTCTGTTACTTCTAAGATTCAAAAAAGAAATAAATATATTTCCTGATGTTAATTTTCTTTTTGTAAGGCCTTTACATGTGGGACAAGTGTGTTGCATTTTGGTAGGAAGGTTGTGGAATTAAATTAACAAGCTCACAACTTTTAATCCATGAGCTGATCTCATGAACAATAAAACCACTGTGAACAAAGCATGTACCTTCCTGCGTAGCACTGGCTTTTGAGCTCTATGTTTTTAGAACAATTCATTTAAAGACATAAAATAACTTGGAACTAATACGACCACAGAAAATACAAAACAGAAACTTCAATATCCTGCCTCTGGAAGTTTTAGCTAGTATATATGCACACACACACACACAAATACCCATGGACCAGATATACAGCCTTATTTTATAAAGATACGCAGCCATGACCCAAAGATTTCAGGCAAAATGCTACCACCACTGAAATAGTTGGAATATTTTCCTGTTGACTTTGCTGGGAAAAGTATTGTTTCCTTGGTGAAGCTCCCTGCAACCTTACATTTTAAATAAAGTTATGCAGCTCAGGCTGCTCCTACGCAGAAAATACAGCTTTTGCCTTCCCTGCTACCACATCCTCTGCACACATACCCGTGCGGCAGCAGCTCCTGCTCTTTGCTCGGCCATTTCCAGACCCAGATGGGCACTTGGGTGTTTGAGAATTACTCACTGCAGAACCAGCTGTTTTCCACACCGTTTGGCTAAACACCTTTAACACTGGCTGGTGAGAAAGCCTCCCTGGGCTGGCAGTGCTTTATCCCTGAACAGYGTGCACCGAGACAGCGCCTGGGACGTTAGCTATATATGATATATATTTCTCTTGGAAATGAAGACCCCCCGGAGAATGGTAGCTTTAATAATGCCTTCAAAAAAAGTAAACCAATCAATTAAGATTTGTCAAGTAATTACTCTAAGAATTGGTCTACACAACTGAAATTAATCAATTAAAATAATTAGCCTTACAGTTTGTATGTTCGGCTAATTATAGAAACATTTACCATGCACGTTTTCAAACTAAACTTAACTAGCATCCATCTAGAAACTCCCCCCAGTGTAAGAGATTGCACCACAAATTACAGAGTTCACATGTTTAATATATTTCAATATATTTTCAAGGACATTTGCATAATATATGCAAATGTATTGAAGAGCCTTAGCTGTTGTAAATTCTAATCCCATCGTTAACATCCAAATCATATACACCAGTATGTGTTGTGGGTTGGTTTTTTTTTTAACTGACCAGCTCCTCCACCAGTTTAACTAAATTAGTGGGGTTGCTGAAATACTCTGCACACGGGGCCCTGCTCTGGGACTGCTCAGGCACTGGAGCAAAGGCAGAATGCAGCTTGATTATTAAATGTAGTGGTTCACTGGGGACACGGTAAGATTAGAAATCCACGGCCCTCGCTGCTTGCCATTTACTTTCCAGTTAGAAACTGAGGTGTTGGTCTCAGCCTATAAAATCTTGGATGATTTGGGCTTGGTCAAAAGGGATACTGTTATTCCCCTGCTCACGGCAAGGGGGTTGGAACTAGATGATCTTTAAGGTTCCTTCCAACCCAAACCATTCTATGATGGTATGATTCCTCGTGATAAACGGCTAGAGTAATGCCCAGAGACCAAGCAAAATGTGCAGGATTAATTATATTATATGAACTAAAAGGGATAGTGGCCTCCAGGGAGGCTACCATGCTTCCGAGCTCTCATATTCCAAGAACTGCGGTAAAATACATTGTATTAGCACATAAATTTTTCATTTCTTTAGAGCCTGAGTGTTAGAGTTCGAGGTTTGACTTTCCAGCACTGGGCCAGCCCTCAATAGCAAAGTCATGGCACAACGTCATAGAATCATAGAATCGAATCATAGAATCATTTAGGTTGGAAAAGACCTTTAAGATCATCGAGTCCAACCGTAAACCCAACACTGCCAAGTCCACCACTAAACCATTTCCCCAGGCGCCATGTCTACACGTCTTTTAAATACCTCCAGGGATGGTGACTCAACCACTTCTCTGGGCAGCCAGTTCCAGTGCTTAATAACCCTTTCAGTGAAGAAATTTTTACTAATATCCAGTCTAAACCTCCCCTGGCACAACTTGATGCTGTTTCTTCTCGTCCCATCACCCGTTATTGGGAGAAGAGACCAACACCCAGTTCATTACAACCTCCTTTCACGTCCAGTATGCAGGGGTATCATAGAATTATAGAATCATTAAGGTTGGAAAAGACCTCTAAGATCATCAAGTCCAACCGTAAACCCAACACCACCATGCCCACTAAACCATGTCCCTAAGCGCCTCATCTACACGTCTTTTAAATACTTCCAGGGATGGTGGCTCAACCACTTCCCTGGGCAGCCTGTTCCAACATTTAACCACTCTTTCAGTAAAGAAATTTTTCCTAATGTCCAACCTAAACCTCCCCTGGCGCAACCTGAGGCCATTTCCTCTCGTCCTATCGCTAGCTGCTTGGCAGAAGAGACCGACACCCACCCTGCTGCAACCTCCTTTCAGGTAGTTGTAGAG